>JAODAL010009647.1:0-109528 GCA_025379985.1 Phyllomedusa bahiana | reverse complement strand
GCGGCTCCCCGCCGGGCCCCCGGGGAGGGAGGGGGGGAGCGAGCGCTGCCCGCCTCCCCCCGGGGAGGAGGGGGGAGGACGGCGCTCCCCCCTGGCCCGGGAGGGGGGAGGGAGGGAGCAGCGCCCCCCCCCCCCGGGGAGGAGGGAGGGAGGGAGCGAGCGCTGCCCGCCTGGCCCCGGGGAGGAGGGAGGGAGGGAGCGAGCGCTGCCCGCCTGGCCCCGGGGAGGAGGGAGGGAGCGAGCGCTGCCCGCCTGGCCCCGGGGAGGAGGGGAACAGGTAGGATCAATTTATGTGGCATGCGGCCAGAGAAAAACCTTAAATTTTCTGATCGGTAGTTTGTCTTTTTTTTGCCACATAGGGGGATGGAGTTTAAGTCAAATCCGAAAACCGACTGTAAATCCGACTGAAACAGCTCTGATTTTCCGTTGGATTTTTGGGGTGAAAAATCTGACGGATAACAGTTCATATAGATTTTCAATACAAAAAAGGAACTGTTGTCACCCCGGCGGGGGGGGGCGCCGGCGGTTTTAGGAACATGTAAAATGTGCTAGAGTGCGGCAGAAAATGTACTATTGAAGTCTATGTAAACTGCCAGATGGTTTTTGACGCGGGCCTGCTGTAAAAACGGCCCAAGTTTTTATACAAGGCAGATAGGTCCCATCTATTTAAAAAACTACAAAAACATCCAAAAAACTGGTCAAAAGTGGCTGTTTTTGAAGAAAACTGGAAAAAATACTGGGGTTCAAGTGGTTCTGGGGATTTTTTTTGGCTTCCAACAAGTTGTTTTTTTTTTTTTTGCCATCAGTCAACCCGGGGCCTCGTCTTCTTACACAGGGGTTTTCCCACGGGGGAACCGAAACCTCACTAGAAAAACCCCACTGCCCCCTCTCTTAGAAACCTCATAGAGAACCCACTCCCAACCTTCCCTAGACCTCAATAGAGAATCCCACTGCCAACTATCCTCTATAGACCTCAATAGAGAATCCCACTGCCAACTATCCTCTATAGACCTCAATAGAGAATCCCACTGCCAACTATCCTCTATAGACCTCAATAGAGAATCCCACTGCCAACTATCCTCTATAACCCCAATAGAGAATCCCACTGCCAACTATCCTCTATAGACCTCAAAAGAACCCCACTCCCAAACTACCCTCATGACCTAAATAAGAACCCCACTCCCAACACCCCTCTATAGACCTCATAGAAAATCCCACTGCCAACATCCCTATAGACCTCACTAGAAAACCCCCACTGCCAATATCCTCTATAGCCTCACTAGAAACCCCACTCCCAAAACTATCCTTATGCCCTCACTAGAGATCCCCTGCCAATTTCCCCTCTAAACCCTCACTAGAGAATCCCATCCCCTTCCCCATAACCTTAAGAACCCAAAACCAAAACACCACAAACCCAAAAAAAACCACCCCCCCCCCCAACCCCCCCACTGCCGGCCCGCCCCGTAGACCTCATAAGAATCCCACTCCCGGGGCCCCCGTAGACCTCACTAGAGAATCCCACTGCCGGCCGTCCCCGTAGACCTCACTAGAGAATCCCACTGCCGACAGTCCACGTAGACCTCACTAGGGAATCCCGCTGGCGACTGTCCTCTGTAGACCTAACCAGACCTCGTAGACCTCACTAGAGAATCTCACTGCCGACCGTCCCCGTAGACCTCACTAAGAACCCACTGCCGACTGTCCTCGTCCTCACAGAAAACCCCCACTGCCGACTGTCCTCGTAGCCCACAAGAGAATCCCACTCCCCGACGCCCCCGTAGACCTCACTAGAGAATCCCACTGCTGACCGTCCCCGTAGACCTCACTAGAGAATCCCACTGCCGACTGTCCTCGTAGACCTCACTAGAGAATCCCACTGCCGACTGTCCTCGTAGACCTCACTAGAGAATCCCACTGCTGACTGTCCTCGTAGACCTCACTAGGGAATCCCGCTGGCGACCGTCCCCGTAGACCTGACTAGAGAATCCCACTGCCGCCCCGTCCCCGTAGACCTCACTAGAAAATTCACTGCGACCGACGCCCCCGAGACCTCACTAAAATCTCACTGCGACCGCCCTTTGTAACCTCGCTAGAGAACCCGCGGGCCGCCCCACCTTTTGAAACCCCTACTAAGAACCCCACGCCGATGCTCTATAGACCTCACTAGAGTCTCGCTGCCGGCCGTCCCCATAGACCTCACAGAGAACCAGGGCGCCCTCCCCATAGCCCTTACTAAAAACCCCGCGGCACCGCCCCCATAGACCTTATAGAGAATCCCACTGCAACTTTCCTCTGAAACCCCTAACCAACCCCGAGACCTCACTAGGAATCTCGCTCCGACCCCCCCCTAGCTTCACAAAGGAATCCATGCGACGTCCTGTAGACCCCCTAGAAAATTTCCACTGCCGGCCCCGTTCCCCGTAACCTCCTAGAGAATCCCACTGCCGACCGTCCCCGTAGACCTCACTAGAGAATCCCACTGCCGACCGCCCCCGTAGACCTCACTAGAGAATCCCACTGCCGGCCGTCCCCGTAGACCTCACTAGAGAATCCCACTGCCGGCCGTCCCCGTAGACCTCACTAGAGAATCCCACTGCCGGCCGTCCCCGTAGACCTCACTAGAGGATCCCACTGCCGGCCGTCCCGGACCCACAGAGAACCCCATGCCGACCGCCCCCCGTAGACCTCTGGGAACCCCCTGGCGACCGCCCATAACCTTACTAAGAATCCCACGCCACCGCCCGTAGACCTCACTAGGGAATCCCGCTGGCGACCGTCCCCATAGACCTCACTAGAGAATCCCACTGCCGACTGTCCTCTGTAGACCTAACCAGACCTCGTAGACCTCACTAGAGAATCTCACTGCCGACCGTCCTTGTAGACCTCGCTAGAGAATCCCGCTGCCGACCATCCTTTGTAGACCTCACTAGAGAATCCCACTGCCGACTGTCCTCTATAGACCTCACTAGAGTCTCGCTGCCGGCCGTCCCCATAGACCTCACTAGAGTCTCGCTGCCGGCCGTCCCCATAGACCTCACTAGAGAATCCCACTGGCGACCGTCCCCATAGACCTTACTAGAGAATCCCGCTGGCGACCGTCCCCATAGACCTTACTAGACAATACCACTGCCAACTGTCCTCTGTAGACCTAACCAGACCTCGTAGACCTCACTAGAGAATCTCGCTGCCGACCGTCCCCATAGACTTCACTAGAGAATCCCACTGCCGACCGTCCTCGTAGACCTCACTAGAGAATCCCACTGCTGACCGATCGTCCCCCGTAACCCCACAGAGAATCCCCTGCCGCCCGCCTCTGTAGACCCAAGAGAATCCATGCCGACCGTCCTCTGTAGACCTCACTAGAGAATCCCACTGCCGACCGTCCTCTGTAGACCTCACTAGAGAATCCCACTGCCAACCGTCCTCTGTAGACCTCACTAGAGAATCCCACTGCCGACTAATCCTTTAGACCTCACCAGAGAATCCGACGGCCAAACCTCCCCGTGGACCTCGCCGGAGAAAATCCTACGGCCAAACCTCCCCGTGGACCTCGCCAGAGAAAATCCGACGGCCAAACCCCTGGACCTCGCCGGAGAAAATCCGACGGCCAAAACCTCCCGTGGACCTCGCCGGAGAAAATCCGACGGCCAAACCTCCCCGTGGACCTCGCCGGAGAAAATCCGACGGCCAAACCTCCCCGTGGACCTCGCCAGAGAAAAACCTACGGCCAAACCTCCCCGTGGACCTGGGCCGGAGAAAAATCCGCGGCCCAAACCTCCCGTGGACCTCGCAAGCGAGAAAATCGACGGCCAAACCTCCCCGTGGACCTCGCCGGAGAAAATCCGACGGCCAAACCTCCCCGTGGACCTCGCCGGAGAAAATCCGACGGCCAAACCTCCCCGTGGACCTCGCCGGAGAAAATCCGACGGCCAAACCTCCCCGTGGACCTCGCCGGAGAAAATCCGACGGCCAAACCTCCCCGTGGACCTCGCCGGAGAAAATCCGACGGCCAAAACCCCCCCGTGGACTCGCCGGAAAAAATCCGACGGCCAAACCTCCCCGTGGAAACCTCGCCGGAAAAAAATCCGACGGCCAAACCCCCCCGTGGACTCGCCGGAGAAAACCCGACGGCCAACCTCCCCGTGGACCTCGCCGGAGAAAATCCGACGGCCAAACCCCCCCGTGGACATCGCCGGAGAAAATCCGACGGCCAAACCCCCCGTGGACCTCGCCGGAGAAAATCCGACGGCCCAAACCTCCCCGGGGAAACCTCGCCGGAGAAATCCGACGGCCAAACCTCCCCGGGTGGACCTCCCCGGAGAAAATCCGAGGGCCAAACCCCCGTGGACCCGCCGGAGAAAATAATCGACGGCCAAAACCTCCCGTGGCCCTCGCCGGAAAATCCGACGGCCAAAACCTCCCCGTGGACCTCGCCGGAGAAAATCCGACGGCAAACCTCCCCGGGGGACCTGCCGGAGAAAATCCGACGGCAAACCTCCCGTGGACCTCGCCGGAGAAAATCCCGAGCAAACCTCCCGTGGACCTCGCCGGAGAAAACCCGACGGCCCAAACCTCCCGTGGACCTCGCGGAGAAAATCCGACGGCCAAACCTCCCCGTGGACCTCGCCGGAGAAAATCCGACGGCCAAACCTCCCCGTGGACCTCGCCGGAGAAAATCCGACGGCCAAACCACCCCGTGGACCTCGCCGGAGAAAATCCGACGGCCAAACCTCCCCGTGGACCTCGCCGGAGAAAATCCGAGCTGTAGTATACATGGATTTTCTGAGGTGGATTTCGACGGCTCAGTTTTTAAAAAAACTTGGAACGTTATCTGGGCTGCTGATTCCGAAATCCACCCCAAAAAAAGTGCCGAAAACCAAGAGTTCCGCAGATTCTGTTCTAGAATCTGACGGTGGTGATGGAAGAGAGAAATATGGGGCAATTTTGTATTTTAGCGTGGGGGTTGGGAGTTAAGTCTTGGAAAACCCCTTTTAGTCTCCGCTCTGGTTACTTGATGCACTGTCCATATTGTTCCCAGAAAATAACAGGAGAATTTGTACTTCTTTGCTTGTACTTTCACTTTATCCTGCTGCTTAATGTGGACAAAAGAAAGCGACCTGTCACTCTAGTCATGTTATCAGATCTTGTGGCCCCATGTTATAGAGCATGAGGAGCTGAGGACATGCTATCTGATCTGCGAGCCCCATGTTATAGAGCAGGAGGAGCTGAGGACATGCTATCTGATCTGCTGGCCCTATGTTATAGAGCAGGAGGAGCTGAGGACATGCTATCTGATCTGTGCCCCCATGTTATAGAGCAGGAGGAGCTGAGGACATGCTATCTGATCTGTGGCCCCATGTTATAGAGCAGGAGGAGCTGAGGAAACTCTATCTGAATTGGGGGGCCCCATGTTATAGAGCAGGAGGAGCTGAGCAGATCAATGTATTGTTCTGTGGGGAAAGATTCCGCAGAAGTTGTAGTTTATTTATTCCTCTAAATCCCTTATTTTGGGCTAAGGAGTCCAGTGGGCGGTCTTATCAGTGGTTGACTCCTATGTATGCACACTCGTCAATCACTGATAAGACTGCCCACTGGACTCTCTAACATGGATCTGATAGCATGTCCTCAGCTCCTCCTACTCTATAACATGGGGCCACAGATCAGATAACATGTCCTCAGTGCCTCCTGCTCTATAACATGGGGCTCGCAGATCAGATAGCATGTCCTCAGCTCCTCCTGCTCTATAACATGGGGCCACAGATCAGATAGCATGTCCTCAGCTCCTCCTGCTCTATAACATGGGGCTCGCAGATCAGATAGCATGTCCTCAGCTCCTCCTGCTCTATAACATGGGGCTCGCAGATCAGATAGCGTGTCCTCAGCTCCTCCTGCTCTATAACATGGGGCCCACAGATCAGATAGCATGTCCTCAGCTCCTCCTGCTCTATAACATGGGGCAGATCAGATAGCATGTCCTCAGCTCCTCCTGCTCTATAACATGGGGCAGATCAGATAGCATGTCCTCAGCTCCTCCTGCTCTATAACATGGGACCCACAGATCAGATAGTGTGTCCTCAGCTCCTCCTGATCTATTACATGGATCAGATAGCATGTCCTCAGCTCCTCCTGCTCTATAACATGGGGCCACAGATCAGATAGCATGTCCTCAGCGCCTCCTGCTCTATTACATGGATCAGATAGCATGGTCAATTTTGAGGGCAAAAATCCATATAAAATATGTTCCTCTAATTCTGTCCTAGAGTTCTCATTCTATGTATGGCTGCAAAAAATCCCATATGAGAGTAAAGCTCAGCTCCGGACACTCCTTAAATGACAAACTCATGAAACATAGTGTGACATATTCTGTAACATATGTTCACCTTCAATCTATCCTAAACTGCTGTCCGTCAGAGCCACCTCTCCCCTCACTATTTCTCTGCCAGTCCCTGCACTTGCTTCCCATTGCCCAGCAAATTCAGTTCAAGTTAGTAACCATGACCTTCAAGGTTCTTCATAATCTCTTCCCTCCATACATCTCTGCCTTAATCTCCAGGTACCTTCCCTCACGCAATCTCCGCTTTTCAGAAGACCACCTTCTCTGCTCTCGTCAGCTCCTCATACAACCGTCTGCAAGACTTCTCTTGTGCTTCCCCCACACTCTGGAACTCCCTGCCCCAACACATCAGACTCTCGTCCACTAGTTTCAAAAGCAACCTGAAAACCCATCTCTGCCCTAATCTATAGATACCTCTCCTCATCAAGTCTCCGTTCCTCACAGGACCACCTTCTCTGTTCTCCTCTTGTCAGCTCTTCACACAACCGTCTCCAAGACTTCTCTCGTGCTTCACCCACACTCTGGAACTCCCTGCCCCAACACATCAGATTCTCTTCCACTAGTTTCAAAAACAACCTGAAAACATATCTCTTCAGGATATCCTATAACCTACAATAACCCAGCTGCCCCTACACAACTCCACAAACATGTGTCCCTCACCTTCTGTCTCTTTCCTACTCCCTTGTAGATTGTAAGCTCTTGCGGTCAGGGTCCTCTGCTCTCTAATTACCGGTTTATTTAGGTTTGTGTTTGTCCCGGTCATATAGTATCTATCTGAACCCTTTGGCTTGTACAGTGTCCTGGAATTAATGCTGCTCATACATAATAATGTATGTTCTGTACCGGTGACATTTTAAAGGGGGCTCCAAAGTAGATGTGCAATTTTAGGAGAAACCCCCGATATGTTATCACACAGGATTGTGAGTAATTCATTGATGGAACACTGCTATCTAGAAGACTTCTAGAGGACACGTTGACCGTCTTGTACAGAGTAATTGTTTAAATTGCAGACCCCCATTACTGAAGTAGCTCAACATTGATGTAGATGGTTTGCAAGGTTAGCGTATGGAAGAACTTGGCCCATCGGGTGGCCTCTACCTTTTCAGTAAGTTGCCTGCATATGTGGTGTTGGTGGTGTACAGTCTTGACTATATCTGTGTTTTTGTTTTCTAGAACGGGGACTCTTGAGCAGGTTCCCTGCTACCACCAAGCCCGTGAGTTGAGACCTTCAGCTACTGGAACTCGTCGAAGGAATCCTTAGTCCACAAACATGGAGAGTGATGACAATAAAGAGCCCGACAGCCAAAAAGAGAAAGATACTGCAGAAACTGCGACTGAAGAACCAGAGAGCAACCAAACCCGGGAAGGCCAAAGTGATTTTGGGGGAGATTGTAAAGAGGAAAACCAAAGGGAAGACCCTTTTCCAAAAAAAAACAAACCTTATAGCCCTTTTCGGAAAATGAGGGGGGAAGGGGTTTATTTTCCCCCCTTTTTGTGGCAGAAGAATGCCCAAAAAAATCTAAAGGGGGAAATGTTCAAAAAGGCAGAAGAAAAAAAATTTTTATCGAAGAAAAGGGGGGGGAACCGGGGGGGCCAAAAGGGTTCCAAAAAAACGGGGAGGGCCAAATTTTTTTGGGGGACGGGGAGAAACCCCAGAAACCTGAAAACGGGCGACCCCCCACCCCCAATTTCAGACGATGCCGGAAAAGGGAAGGGGGACGCCCAGGGTTTAAAAAACCCCTGTTTTTCCCGGGCCCCAATAATGCAGCCATTATTGGAAAAACCCCCCGAAAAAGGGGAAGTTTAGCCCACCGTTAAAAAAGGGGCCCCCAATCCCCCCCAAAATCCCCCGGAAAAAGGGCTGCCAAAGGGGGGAACCCCAATTTCCCCAACCCCCTTTGGGGTGGGTGGGATAAAATTCTTTTTAGTATTTTTCCTTTGATGGGGGGGCCTCGGGTTTTTTTCCCAATTTTTCATTACTCCAGTTTTTTTCCCCCGGTTTTCAATTTGGCTTTGAATAAAGTTTTTTATAGATGAGGGTTTGGGGTCCCCTTTTAACTTTCCCCATGGGAAGGCTGAAAGAGTTTAAGCAGCAGTTAAAATGAAGAAATTTAAAAAACCACTGGTACAAAGATAAATTTTGGGTTTAAATTTTTGGGTAAAAAAATTCAGAAGCGCTTTTGGGCCCTTTAGGGGCTGAGAACATCCCCTGATGCGGGAATAAGGACCCCCCCATGCTGTCCTAGTGTAGAAAAAAATCAATGGTATGGTAAAGGAAAAGGGTTTTTAAAAATATTCATAGTGGGGTTGAGGGGCCCCTTGGACACAAAAACCTTTTCCTTTTTTTTGTAGGGAAAAACTTAGTATTTTGGGGTTCCCTTCTTTCTTTTTACCCTATTTGGGTTTTCCCTAAATCTTTTTGGTTTAAATTTTAATACCTTTAAGTATCGTACCTTTGCGGGCTGTTTTAGCTTATTGTCTTTAAAAAGGGGGAAACCCTTATCTCATTTTGGGAAATTGGGGGCCCAAATTCATTCTATTTGGGTTTTCCCCTTGTCGAACGTTAGGTTCATATAGAGTTGGACACGACAAAAATTTTTTTTTTGTACCTTTTACAAAAAAAATTTTTCCCAAGTTATTTTTTCTAAAATGGACTTGAAGTCCAGATTTTTCAGCTTTAATTTGAGGGACCCACTTTAAAAATTGGATGGGGGGTTTTGGGAGCTTCAGCTCCCTTTAAGCAGGGGGCCCCCCCCCTGTTTTTAAAAAAAAACAAAAGAAATGGGAAAAAATTGCCCTTTGTTGGAAATTGAGGCCTGAAGGTTTGAGCTAAGGACTTTCCCAGACGTTTGCTTTTCCCTCTTTTTTTAATGTTTCTGCCACCCCCTTTCGGGAGCATTTTTTTCAGTTGCCGTTTGTGGCCTTTTTTTTTGTCTGAATTTTGGGGGGGACTAAAAGGGAACCTAAAAAACATAAAAAAAAGGGAATTAACTTTACGTCAAAAAAACTCCAATTTTTTAGGGCAGGGTTCCACCCTCAAAGGCTGGTCAAAACCCTGATTCCAAAGCTGGAATTTGGGCCCCTTTTGTAACGGGGGGAAAGACCCAATTTTTTAGCAGGTGCGGGTCTTTGTTGAGCAAAAGTCAAAACCCCCCTGTGGGGGAACAATTGGGAAAAAAAAAATTTTCCCCAAAACTTGACACCTTTTTCACACCAGAAAGCAGAAAAGCTCCCAGTAAAATGCAGGGGGAGATTGACAAATTCAAAAATCCCAAAATAAAAAAAACCATTTTACATCCCCTAAATTTCTGGGGGGGGGTTGGGGGGTTACTAAAAATTTTGCATATAAATAAGGCGATACAAAAGGGGGGCCCAAAAGTACAGAAAACGTGTGGTACCCCCATGCTGTTTTAAACAACCTGTGGTGTCCCACCCATACTATTAGATTGGTTTTGGGCCCCCCATACTTTCTGGGTGTCCAAAAACCCAAAAAAAGGCACCCCCCTTTCCCCACATTTTGGGCAATAAAAAATACATGCGGGGAAAAATTTTAAATGGGGGGTTTTATTTTGGAAAGGGGGGCCCAAATTTAAAAAGGGCCCCCCTTTTCGTATCCCCTTTAAATTATATGAAATTGTAATCCCAGCAATCCCCCGCCCACATGCCGTGGGGAGTTTTGGGGGGTTGGTTGTTTTATTGGTATTTTTGCATTTTTTGCAACCCCATGCATTAAAACTGCGGCTTTTCTGCGTGTTTGGTGTAAAACAGGGGGTAATTTGGGTGTACGGGTTTTTCCCTTATTGTTCCCCTAGCATGGGGGGTATGTTGATTTTTTTTGCTCAAGAATTAGCTGCCCTGCAAAATTTTTTTTCCCAGTTAGAAAAGGGCCCAGATTTGCCCTTCTGGGGTCATTTTTAGTCCACCCTTTGACTGTAAAACATGCCCCAAAAAATTTGGGGGGGTTTTTAAAAGGGAACTAAAAAACTTTCCAATTTTTAATTTGTTTTGCCCCACCCCCAAAAATTTTTGGGAAAAAAAAAAAAAAAAAAAAACAATTGCGAAAAGGGGGCACCCCCCGGTGGGTTGAAACAAACAAAACACTAAAAAACTATAAAAAAAAAAAAAAACAAAAAAAAAAAAATTTTCTCATGACTCTTTTCGGGCCCTGAAAACTATAGATTTGGCATTAAGGGAACCTTCCATAGGAATGCCCCCCTTGTGGGGGGCAGCCAAGTTTTGGTGTCAACCTGCTTTTTCCGGGCTGTGTCGCTTATTCTGTAAAACAGCAGTTTTTAGAGCTTTTTACCCCTCAAATCTTATTCTTGAGCAGGTTTAGCCCGCCCCCCAAAGGTTTAGCCCCCCCCACTGACAGTTATTCACTTTGTTTTTTTACCTTTTCAAATTTATGGGTTTTAAATTTTTTGTTTGGGGGTTGGGCTGGGTTCGGGGGCCGGGGCATGAAAAAAATTTGTCTCTTTCCTGTAAAAATTCAGATTTAGCTTTAAAAATGCTCAAAAACCTGGCGCTTTCTTAAGAATGGGGGACAAAACCCCCCCTAAAACCCAGCGGGTTTCCTGACACTAGATTGGCTGCCCCAGAAAAGGGGGGCATAAAGTAAAGGGTTTCGTTTAACAATTTAAAATGTGCTCAATGGGTTTGAAAACAGGTGAACAAAAATTGGCCATTTAAAAGAATAAAAAAACTTCTTTGTTTTAAAAAACCCTCCTGGAATTGTTTTTGGTTTTTTTTTTAGGGCATTGTCAATCTGTATTATAAAAACCCCCCAAACCATTTTTTGGCTCCCTTTTTGGTGGATTTGAGAAACCCCGTGTGTCCCAAAATTTAACCTCAGATTTAAATCTAAACTGCTTTCTGCCCTTTCCCACGGGGTTCAAAAAAAGATAGGGGACCCAGTCCACTGGCACCCTTTGAACCCCCAACCCATCAAAAGCCGACTCCGCCTTTTTTTTACGGGATGAGTGATATTTTTTTGGGTCCATGACGTAAAAAACCCCTTTCCCTATTTTTCCCATTTTTTGATAGGGGTTGATTTTGGGTTTTCCTCGGCCCAAAGAAAGGTTTTTTCCCAAAAAGTTTGCTTTTTTGGGATTTTTTTTTTTTTTTTTAAAATTTAAAGGGGCCAAAACAAAATTTTTTAATTCTTGAGCCTTTTAAATTTTTAAGGTTGGCGACTTTCTTAAACCCCCTTAAATTTACTTTATGCAGTCTTTTTTTTTTTGGGGAAGATTTGGGTATTGATCCCCCCTAAAAACCTGAAGATTTTTCCCGGGAACCCAACTTTTTGTCCAAACCCACCAAAAAAGCACTTTTCCCATAAAAAACAAAAGGACAAAACCCAAAACAAAAAAGGAAAAGGAACGTTTTTTTAAAAAAGCAAAGACTTTCCCGTTCCTAAAGGGCCCAAAGTCAGTCCCCTGACCCCAACCCCAATTTGAGTCGCTTTTACTTGTTACAAAAAAAAACTTTAAAGACGAAAAAAACCACAAAAACAAAAGGGAAAACCCTAAAAACCCAAACCCCGGGTAAAGGGGGGGGCTTAAATAAAAAAAGGACGAAAAAAAAAACAGGGGTCCCGATGTCCAATGGACTCGAAAGTTCAGGCCGTAAATTGCCAAAAAAGGGTTTTTCAACCAAGTATTAAAAAAATAACATTTTTTTTTAACAATTATTTTCTTTTGGTTAAATTACTTTTGGCCCCTTTTAAAAAAACCAGGGGGCACGTTTTTAAAGGGGGTTTCCCACTTGAAAATTTTGGGACGTGGGAATCCTCCAAAATGGGAAATTAATCACTTTTCAAATATAGGTAAATTAAATAAAGGGGAAGGGGGGAGAGAGCAAAAGGGTCCCTTTTACCCTGCCCTAGTTAGTTAAAAGTTTTTAACAAAAAAACGCCCTGAAAAAGAGCTGTTTGGCGGGCTTGTGAAAAAGAGAAAACCCTTATCTGATGAAAATGAGCTGCAGAAACTTTAAAGGGCACCGGGTAGAAATATGTTGTTTTTTGTCCCAAAAAGAACCCACTGGGTTTTTGGGTATTTTTGATTATTTGGGGAGTTTCCCTGCTTTATCGATGACGGGGAAAATGAAGAAGTTTTTCCAAGCTGCTGGGGGAAAGAAAAGGGGGTTGTTTTTTTGTTTCCCAAAAACCCAAAGTTGTGGGTTTTGATTATTTGAGGGGAATATTTCACAGGGATCTCTTAGAGCTCGGGTGCCGGGCCCGTCTCTTTTCCCCTTCTCTCTCCTTTTCTCTCCCCGCCCCGTGGTTTTTTTTAAACATTTGCTTCTTGGGCAGAAAAGGGCACGTCCTGGCAAAAAACCCCTTTTTAAAGGGGGTTTGCCCACAAATTAAATTCATTTTTTAAATTTTAAAATCCTTTTTTTAAAGTGGTTTTGAAAACCCAAAAACCTGCAGTAGAGGCCCGGGTCTGTAGCTATAGGGTTTTTTGCCATTTGGCAGAAAAAAGACATTTTTTAAAAACAACAGACTGTCCCGCAGGCCCAGAAAAATCTTTTTCCAGAAAAGAAGGGGGGGGGGAGGGGTGGGGGGGGGCCCCCCAAACGCTTTCCTTTTTTTTTTTCCAATTTTTCTGGGATTCCCCTTATCCGGTTTTTTTTTTTTCTGTAGTGAAACTTTTGGAAATTTTGGGAACCCGAACCTGTACGGGGGGCCCCTCCAAAATTCCCTTTTGGTTTAAACCGCTTTATTTTCTTTTTTTTCCAAAAAGATGTTTTAAATAACCCCAAAAAGCAACTGTATTTGCGGGAAAAGGGGGGTTCTGTCGGGTCGGTTTTCGAGGCCAGGGGTTTTTAAAATGAAATTTCGGGCGGGTCCCACGGGGAAAGTGCCCAACAGAAACACTGAACATGTCCATAGGCTTAAGTCATCGGGACAAAGGGCCCCAAAATTTTGGTTCACTTGGGCCCGGTATACACAGTCGATCAATTATATTTTTAAAAAAAATTCCAGGGCTGTGGAGGCGGCAAGCCAAAAAGCCCCAAACGCCAACTCCTGTTTTCCCAAAACCCCCTCCGAACTCCCGACCCCTAACTCCCACTTTCCATGGCGCATGTTTAAGTGTAAACTTTACTGTAGTAAGATGGTAACTTTCGGTTTTTTAATCATTTTTATGATACAATAATAAAAAGCTATTTTGGAAACGGACACTGGGCAAGCAAAAGGGGTAAAAAATGTTTTGGGTCTTTTTGGAAAAATTGTGGGGAGAGTTGAAAGGGAAAAAACTGTATTTGTAAAAGTCCCGTCTGCACCAAAATTTGGGGAAAGTGTAGAAGAGACCTGGGGGTCAGATTTTTGGGGGGAAAATGTGCGAATTTTGAACCAGAACCCCGAAAGGGTTCAGGGGAGCTTTAAACCAAAGGGGGGATTTCCCCAAAGCCCAAAAAAAGTTATTAAAAATTTAAAAAATTTTTTTTTTTTTTGGAGCAAAACAAATAACAATGCAGGTTTTCCCGGGGGAAAAAATCGGAACTAAGCAGATTTCCAAAAAAACTTGCAAGTCAAATTTAAAGTATAAGATAGGTAAGAGGACTGTATATTAAAAAAATAAAATAAAAGGCCCCATGCAAAAAAGCCCGTAGGGGGTGAGATAAGGAGCCTTTAAAATTTACAAGATCAAAAAACCCCCCCTTTGTTAAACCCCTTTTTCCTTTCAGTGTGAAATATATTTATTGGATATGACTTAGAACACAAAAAATTTTTTAAAAAATGCAAAACATGGGGAGGAACATTTGTGGGTCTGAAATTTGTTTGGGAAAAAATATCGCCTCCATCAGATCCTTTCATAGCACCTCACATCTTTTATTCATTATTTTTCCCGGCCCGGAGAACGGGCCCCTCTAAACACTTGGGTTGGGGGCAAAGCGGGGAACCCACAAGGGGGCAAAAATTAAAACCAAATTTCAGGGGGATAAAGGAATTGGCCTCAGCCCAGTCAGTTTTTTTAAGAATGGGTTTATCTTTTACTTCTTTGAAAAGCAGGTGAAAAATTTTGCTGAAAATTTTGTTTGCCCCGGGGGGCAGAAACTTTTCCCCCTGGGGGAACGCTTTGCCTGCCCATGTCATCAATTACACTCCCCCAAGTGAAGAGGCTGAAGATATGGGGAGTCAATAGCACCCGGCCGGACCCAAAACCCCTCTTGGTTTTTTGATTCCGGAAAAAAAACGGACCAACCCTTTTTTTATATTGTCGGGGTGGGGCCAAATTTTTTGACGACTCCCAATTTTCAAAAAAAGGCCCCCGGGCTCCGCAGCCCCTTTGGGAACTCCCGGTGGGTTGGAGGGGACGCAAAAAAGGTTTTCCGGAAGGGTTTGGGCGAGGTTTCTGGAGCCCGCCCCAAAACAACCCAAATGCCCCATGGGGAAATTATGGGAAGATCCCAAAAAGGCAACTTGGGCAAAAAGGTGGTTTTTTTTCCCCAGAAAGGTTAATTAGGTTCAAGTCTCTTTTTGATTAGGTTGGAAGGGCTCAGTCCCTAAAACTTCCCAACAGTTTTGGGACATATGTAGCCCCTGTGACCCAATTTTCAGGTCCTTTTCCGGAAAAATCCCATCTGCCTACCGGGGCGACAATCTTTCCTGTATGTTTTGTAAGGGATTTTTAAGGGGGTTTGGGTTACTACCCAAAACAGTTGACGGGGGGACCCCTTTTACCTTTTGGGGGGAGTGGCCCAAGGAGGGGTTTTCTTTATTAAAGCACCGTTTCTATTTAACAATCGCTTACAGAGATTATTTTCTTATTTCAGGGTAACTAAAGACTGAGCCCCCGCGTTCGCCAGTGAGGCGCCGTGCGGCCCCTCCCCGCGTTCGCCAGTGAGGCGCCGTGACGCCCACTCCTCCCCCCCTCCCCACCCGCCCCCGCTCGCCAGTGTGGCGCCGTGCCCCCCCCCCCCCCCCGCGCTCGCCAGTGAGGCGCCGTGCCCCCCCGCGCTCGCCAGTGAGGCGCCGTGCTGCGCCCCCCCCACCCGCGCTCGCAAGTGAGGCGCCGTGCCGCCCCCCCCCCCCCCCCCGCCAGTGAGGCGCCGTGCTGCCCCGTGCTACAAATTCATTCCCCAGACCATAACGTTGCCACCACCAGCTTTGTGTTCTTCCAGCAACAGTTGCAGCATGTTTGTTCGATGAAGATGAAACTGACTTATCGGAGAAGGCGACCCTTTACCAATCAGCGGAGGTCCAATTCCGATTCTGCTGTGACAATTGAAGCCTTTTCTGCTGATGTAACATCATTAGCTGAGTAGCTATGGCTGTATTACACCTGTCTGGTCACCCCTGGTTCATTGTAGCAGTGCGCTGCACCACTGTAGGGTGGTTATCCACCTTTGCGTACCTTCGTATTTGACGTCCACCTCTCGCATCCATCACCTGATGCTCTGAAGTTTCTATCCCACTTATTCCCAGTAGTGTTATTTGTCCACTCACAATACACTTTCACCACAGCAGCACAGGAAACGGTCACAAACTGCCCAATTTTCAGAAATACTTAAAACCAATTATCATCCCTATTTAGATCTGTGATCAGTTGTCCCTTTTACCCAAGGGATATGTGTGCAGACAGCCTATTGCACACCTTACATACCCACCAAGCCAGCTCACCGGACGTGACTTCCTGCATGAGCGTCGCATTGCTGACATTGCTAGTAGGACGTGGTCGTCATAATGTATAGAGGAGCGAGAGCAAGGTTAGTGGGTGTCCATATTCTGTACATTGTAATGACCTTAAAGGGAAGGTGTCATCAAAAAAATTAGTCATTGTTTAAGTCCCATTATTAAGTTAAACACATTTTTTTTTTTTTTTTTTAATTTTTCATATCAATATTTTTAAATAATTCTTAAGTTTTGCAGTTTTCACTTTGGCCACTAGGCCTTGTTTGCACTGCTTTAACAGCAGTCAGAGATGCTTTACAGTAGCTTCATGCACATAGGAGATTTAAGACTGACTCAGTCCCATTGTCCTCTATAGGAGAGTTTTCTAGTCATGCTCTGTGATCTGGAAAGAAGTCACTGTGCAGGGAGGTGAAAGGGCGAACTGTGACATCTCTTGTGACTGGTGGATCCTGTGTTATCTATTCACACTGGTGTCTCCTTTCAGTTTGACCCTCTTTGTGCTGATAATGAGCAGACTACTGAGAATCTTTCTGTACAGAACAGGAAGTGTCAGACTATTAGGCCGAGTGGCCAAAGTGAAAACTGCAGGACTTAAAGGGGTTGTCTCACTCCATTGATTCATCTTACCTCAGTCCTGTTTTCTTGGTTTCACTTTGAATTCAGGGGCGTGTTTACTGGCCTCTATTAGGCTGCAGTAAAAGCTAGGTCTGTAGCGATGGAAACCAGTGCTGGCAGCCTATCAGGAGAGATCAAACAGGTCTGTAGCTATAGCGACCTGAGGAACTGATGGAGCCCATACAAGAGGAGATATCTAGGAATAGGTAGGTCACTGTTAATGGACACATATTGCAAAGTGACTTGTTTTTGCAATTTCTTTAACATTAAAAAGCAGCAATCCTTGTAGTAGGACAATCCCTTTAAGGGTCCACCTGATGCGAAGCAGTCTGGCTACGAATAGCGGTCTATGATACAGGGGCGCCCTGCTTCCACCATTGCGGGAGTTGTCGGTTCATATAGATGGGGAGTCCCAAGCAGGGAGCCCTATGTTGAGGGATGTATGGTAATTGGGGAGTCGTGGTGCTGCCGCCATTTTCATCCCTTCTCCAATAATCTGGCATTTGTTTGCACTGCAGTATAATGTGGAATTTTAACCAGAGGCAGAAGACTGAGCGGAGCAAACCAGTGCGGACACCCCTCTGCTCACCAGTGATAAGAGCAGGTTGAACATTGTATGCGCTTTCTTTAGAAGGTGCTTTAGTGATATCAGATTAAAGGGGTTTTGCCATGATGTATTGTTGACGTGGGATCCTCCAAAATGGGTATTTAATCCCTTTTCTAAACATATGTGATTACAAAAAGTGAAGCCTCTGAGAGCTAGAGCTTTCTTTACATGCCCTTAGTTTCCTGACAGTTTACATTAGACACGACCAGGACACCGACAGGAGCTGATCTGGCCGCGCTTGCGTGTTTGCACTTCTTATCTGATGACAGAGAACATGAATGAGCTTGCAAGGGGCTGGGGAGAAAAGTGCAGTGTATGTGGCTGTTTGCTGTATAGAGCAGGGGTGTCAAACTGCGGCCCTCCAGCTGTTGGGAAACTACAACTCCCATCATGCCCACTGTTATAGATTATATACTGCATGATGGCGGTTGTAGTTTCCCAACAGCTGGAGGGCCACAGTTTGACACCCGTAGTATAGAGAATCCACTGGTTGTAATGTAATTATTTGAGTAAACTTTGCAGACGCTTCTTCTGCTCAGTCCCCCTCCCTCTCATGCCTGCAGCCCTTCATGACTCAGCATGCTTTGTTTATCTTCTCTCCTGAGCAGATAAGAGGTAAGGAGCTCACTTCCTGGCAAAATCCCTTTAAGGGAATTTTGGGACATTCTCGGTTTTTAACCCTTTAATTGCCGAGGCCTATTTTTTTTTTTTTCATGTTTTTCTCCTCGCCTTCCCAGAGGCATAACTTTATTTTTCCACCTACATAGACATGAGGGCTTTTATTTTGGTGGACAAGATGCACTTTCTAATGGTCCAATACAGATGTGCGAGTTGCACTCCAAGGCAGGTTATGTTCACACGGTGTAATTGCAGGGCGTACAGTACGGTCCGCGATTACGCCGGGTGATTTGGGAGTCGCGCTGATACGCGTGTGCTCCCGTGACACGGGGGGAGGGGGCGGACAGTCATTGCTCGCGGCACGTATTTGCCGCAAGTAATTGAAGTGTCACTTATCTCCCGCGCGTACAATACGAGCGGGGAGTGGAGGCGTAATCCATAGTTCTCTATGAGTTCTGTGGATAACTGTTATTTCGGCGCGCATCTCGCCCGTATTAGAGGGAAAATACGCAGCGAAATACGCCCCGAAATTCCCCCGTGTGAACATAGCCTCAGGGTGCTAGTCAGAATAGGGCAGAATTCCCTTGACCCTAAAGCAGACAGTTGACAGCACTCCAGAGATGAGATGCAAAATGAATGTGAACTTATTCAATGTGTCTCTACAGACTCCAAAGGACAATGATCTAATAGTGACAAGCAATTTTTGTACTTTCTAATGGTGTTAGTCATATTACCGTAGAATATACTGGGAAACGGTGTAAGTGATGTGTTCTGTGTATTCTGCAGGTTGATACACATCCGGCAATATCAAACCTGAAGGGTTTCCGTTATGTTTTGGTGCCGTCAAAAAAATTCCAAACATTTACTATTTTGGAAATTTGCAAGGCGCCATTTTCTGCGACAATAACTTTTTTTTTTTTTTTTTGTACTAACACCTACAGACTTGAGTGAGGGGCATTTTTTGCAGCAGTGTCTACCTTTCCTTTTGTGGTGGCAGTGCTGCATGGCGGCCATTGCTGCTGTGGTGCTGTGCTGGTGGGGTGGTGCAGTCCAGAGTCAGGCAGCAGTGGTGCTGTTGGGCCACTGGGCTGTGCCCCTTATCTGTGTGGCTTTTGCTGCGGCGGTGGCCGCCATGCAGTGCTGCCCCCATTAGAGTAGGGACCCACTTTATAGAGGTCGCCGTGAAGTGGCAAGTGGGCCTATACATTGTGATCAAAAAGTATACTGAGAACCTCCTGTTCATTTGTGTAAAGTTTTGCTGAGAAGCATTAGATCAACGTATAGTGTGAGGATGTGCGGTCCATGCCTCTCTCTTCCAAGTTGGCGTTTTTTGCAGGCTGAAGTGCACTTTTTTGGTACCAGTTTGGGATAAACGCAACTTTTTTTGATTACATTTATTCCAATTTATAGGCGACGTGAAATGATCAAAAGAGGCAATTTTGGCATTTAGAATTTTTATGTTCTACAGTGTTCAGCGTACGGGATAAATGTTCTATTTTAATAGATCAGATCTGATGGAGGCGATACTATTTCTCAGAACAAATTCAGAGACTCCACAAATGTTCCTGCAGTGTTTTGCATATTTACAATTTTTAGGTGTTCTAAAGTCATATCCAATAAATATATTTTACACTGACAAGCAAAAGGGTAACAAGGGTTTGAACTTGTGACTTTCAGGCTCCATATCTCACCCTCCACTACAGCTTTGTACATGAGGCTACTGTAATTTTATACACAGTCATCTTACCTATCTTATACATAAGTGTGACTTGCAAGTATTTAGCATCTGCTTACAGTTTTGCTCCTAAAAATCAAAGTGTTAAAGGGGTTGTCTCACTACAAGGATGACTTTTTATGTTAAAGATCTTGTAAAAACAAGTCGCTTTGCAATATGTGTCCATTACCAGTGTCCTACCTATTCCTAGATATCCCCTCTTGTATGGGCTGCATCAGTTCCTCAGGTCGCTATAGCTACAGACCTGTTTGATCTCTCCTGATAGGCTGCCAGCACCGGTTGCTATAGCTACAGACCTTACTTATACTGCAGCCTAGTGGAAGCAAGTAAACACGCCCCTGAATTCAAAGTGAAACCAAGAAAACAGGACTGAGTTCAGATGAATCAATATAGTGAGACAACCCCTTTAATTTTTATTATTTTGTTAGTATTTGGTAAATCCACCTTTTGGTTTTCAATACTGTCTGAATCCTTCTGGGCTCTGAATCAGATTCAAGCAGGTCTTGACCAAAATCTGATCCCAGGTCTCTTCTACACATTCCCAATGTTGGTGCAGACTGGACTTGGGTACAAATACAGCTTTTTCTTCAACTCTACCCACAAGTGTTCAAAAGATCAAAACATTGTTACCCTTTTGCTTGTCAGTGTCTGTTCTACCTAAATAGCTTGATTATTGTATCATAAGGTGGTAAACAGCCGGATGTTACCATTTTACTCCAGTAAAGTTATCACTTAAACATGCGCCATGTATGAGGGAGTCAGGAGTCTGAGTCAGAGGTTTGGGAAATTGATGAGTCGGGGCTTCGGCTTGTCGACTCCACAGCCCTGAATTGTGAACATACACTTACGGTCAGATAACTATAAAACCCTGTGTGCACTCAGAGCACAAAATGTTTATCTCCTGAATAAAGTAAAATCTATTGACCAATGTATTTAGAAATAGTCTTCATTTCGCTGTCCCTTCATGTTGAAAGCTCATCTTTGTAGTGAGAGAACCCCTTTAAAGCCAGTAGTTTCCCTTTAAAGCGCACTGAATGTTTCTACAACGCACCATTACTGCCGCCACATGTGTAGAGAACTGTAGAGAAGAGGGCTGAGGGGGAGATTATGGCAGACGGACATGTTTCTGGCCTTCCTGTCATTAGTGCCTGTGAAGAACCTTGCAGTCGGCCTGTCCCCGGCCTGAAATGTCTGCTCTACAATAGGTTGTATTCAGCGGAGGGAAGCGCCAGGTCCGCAGCTCTTTAGGCTTAAGGAACCGACGCAGGTGCTTGTGATGCAGTTTCTGATAGAGACAAGTAAAGCGCTGTGGCTCAGTGGTTAGTGCTGTTAGCTTGCAGCTCAGTGGTTAGTGCTGTTAGCTTGCAGCTCAGTGGTTAGTGCTGTTAGCTTGCAGCTCAGTGGTTAGTGCTGTTAGCTTGCAGCTCAGTGGTTAGTGCTGTTAGCTTGCAGCTCAGTGGTTAGTGCTGTTAGCTTGCAGCTCAGTGGTTAGTGCTGTTAGCTTGCAGCTCAGTGGTTAGTGCTGTTAGCTTGCAGCTCAGTGGTTAGTGCTGTTAGCTTGCAGCGCCGTGGCTAGTGCAGTTAGCTTGCAGCGCCGTGGCTAGTGCAGTTAGCTTGCAGCGCCGTGGCTAGTGCAGTTAGCTTGCAGCGCCGTGGCTAGTGCAGTTAGCTTGCAGCGCCGTGGCTAGTGCAGTTAGCTTGCAGCGCCGTGGCTAGTGCAGTTAGCTTGCAGCGCCGTGGCTAGTGCAGTTAGCTTGCAGCGCCGTGGCTAGTGCAGTTAGCTGCAGCGCCGTGGCTAGTGCAGTTAGCTTGCAGCGCCGTGGCTAGTGCAGTTAGCTTGCAGCGCCGTGGCTAGTGCAGTTAGCTTGCAGCGCCGTGGCTTGTGCTGTTAGCTTGCAGCGCCGTGGCTAGTGCAGTTAGCTTGCAGCGCCGTGGCTAGTGCAGTTAGCTTGCAGCGCCGTGGCTATTTGCAGTTAGCTTGCAGCGCCGTGGCTAGTGCAGTTAGCTTGCAGCGCCGTGGCTAGTGCAGTTAGCTTGCAGCGCCGTGGCTAGTGCAGTTAGCTTGCAGCGCCGTGGCTAGTGCAGTTAGCTTGCAGCGCCGTGGCTAGTGCAGTTTAGCTTGCAGCGCCGTGGCTAGTGCAGTTAGCTTGCGCAGCGCCGTGGCTAGTGCAGTTAGCTTGCAGCGCCGTGGCTAGTGCAGTTAGCTTGCAGCGCCGTGGCTAGTGCAGTTAGCTTGCAGCGCCGTGGCTAGTGCAGTTAGCTTGCAGCGCCGTGGCTCGGTGGTTGGGGCGCTGAGCTTGCAGCGCCGTGGCTCGGTGGTTGGGGCGCTGAGCTTGCAGCGCCGTGGCTCGGTGGTTGGGGCGCTGAGCTTGCAGCGCCGTGGCTCGGTGGTTGGGGCGCTGAGCTTGCAGCGCCGTGGCTCGGTGGTTGGGGCGCTGAGCTTGCAGCGCCGTGGCTCGGTGGTTGGGGCGCTGAGCTTGCAGCGCCGTGGCTCGGTGGTTGGGGCGCTGAGCTTGCAGCGCCGTGGCTCGGTGGTTGGGGCGCTGAGCTTGCAGCGCCGTGGCTCGGTGGTTGGGGCGCTGAGCTTGCAGCGCCGTGGCTCGGTGGTTGGGGCGCTGAGCTTGCAGCGCCGTGGCTCGGTGGTTAGGGCGGTTAGCTTGCAGTAATGGGGTTCTGGGTTCATTCCCCCTGCTCTCATGGACTACATCTCCAACCAGTTCCTATGCTCTCCACATGTTTTTTCTTATAGGTGCTCCATCTTCTCCCATACTCCAAAAACATACTAGTAGGCTAATCTGGAATTTAGATAATGAGCCCCAATGGGGACAGGGACCAATGTGACGACTATCTCTGTACAGCGCTGTGGTCTATAACGGTGCTATATAATAACTAAATAAATACAATAATAAAATGGAATGCTAACCGCCCTAACCACTGAGCCACGGCGCTGCAAGCTAACCGCCCTAACCAGCGAGCCACAGCGCTGCAAGGTAACCGCCCTAACCAGCGAGCCACGGCGCTGCCAGCTAACCGCCCTAACCACCGAGCCACGGCGCTGCCAGCTAACCGCCCTAACCACCGAGCCACGGCGCTGCCAGCTAACCGCCCTAACCACCGAGCCACGGTGCTGCCAGCTAACCGCCCTAACCAGCGAGCCACGGCGCTGCAAGCTAACCGCCCCTAACCACCCAGCCACGGCGCTGCAAGCTAACCGCCCTAACCCACCGCGCCACCGCGCACCAAGCTAACCGCCCTCACCACCGAGCCACAGCGCTGCCAGCTAACCGCCCTAACCACCGAGCCACGGCGCTGCCAGCTAACCGCCCTAACCCCCGAGCCACGGCGCTGCAAGCTAACCGCCCTAACCCCCGAGCCACGGCGCTGCAAGCTAACCGCCCTAACCACCGAGCCACGGCGCTGCCAGCTAACCGCCGAGCCACGGCGCTGCCAGCTAACCGCCCTAAGCGCCGAGCCACGGCGCTGCCAGCTAACCGCCCTAACCGCCGAGCCACGGCGCTGCCAGCTAACCGCCCTAACCACCGAGCCACGGCGCTGCCAGCTAACCGCCCTAACCACCGAGCCACGGCGCTGCAAGCTAACCGCCGACCCCCGGCGCTCCGCGCTAAGTGCCGAGCCACGGCGCTGCCAGCTAACCGCCCTAAGCGCCGAGCCACGGCGCTGCGAGCTAACCGCCCTAAGCGCCGAGCCACGGCGCTGCGAGCTAACCGCCCTAAGCGCCGAGCCACGGCGCTGCGAGCTAACCGCCCTAACCGCCGAGCCACGGCGCTGCGAGCTAACCGCCGAGCCACGGCGCTGCGAGCTAACCGCCGAGCCACGGAGCTGCGAGCTAACCGCCGAGCCACGGCGCCGCGAGCTAAGCGCCCTAACCGCCGAGCCACAGTATGATCGTACTGTACGATCAGGGAGAGGAGGCGTAGTCCGTAGTTCTCTATGAGAACTATGGATTAGCGTAATTATGGGACGCATTTCGTCGCGTATTAAGCGCAGTACGCGGCGAAATACGCCTGAAAATAAGCCTTGTGAATATACCCTGAATTACAATTTCCACCGTGCCCCAAATTTTTGAGCATTTGGGTGGAACAAGACAGGTGATCGGATATCGCCCACTTATTGTGAACACAGGTGATGAATGCTGATGGGAAATTCCTCTTTGTCGTCCTGTACCGCTCCGACGTGGTCTTCCAATGCTTTTTCTTAGCTACCTCCTTGTGCCGAGAGAAATAATTTACCTGCCTTCGAGGAGTCTGGTTATATCACATACGTTTTTTTCGCTATTTAGGAGCATGAATGTCCATTATATTATATGTGGATGTCTTTTATGTTTAGGTTGCTGTATGTGCTCGTGTTCTCAACGTTTCTTTTGTTTTTCAGGTGATGGTCGGGAAGAGAAGGGAACGGAGACGGACAAATCATTGGTGGTAAGAATAGCAAATGCTGTGTATCTGTAGTCGCGGCTTCAAAGTAGCGCTCCCTCATCATACAATGGTAATCGGTTCTGAGGTGACCATTGTATGTTGAAACCATAACGCTATGGAAAAATGGTAATCGATGCTGAAGCCCCAAAATATCATCACAACGTAATAGAAAATGAAGCAGAAACTAATACAGATACAGCAAGTCCTTATATGTAACATCAGAAAGAGAAGCTGGGAATCACTTTCTATGATAACAGGAGCTTTTTTTGATCATGTACTTTATACACAATGGACCAGAAAAAAAGAAAATGGGGGTCTCACCTGGTGCCCAAAGGAACTGCACATCCTGGCACATGTAAGAGCAGTACAGGACATGTAGTACCGCACTGTACTGTAGAGAGGCGCTATAGACCACCAATCACTGCATGCACCTCACTAATACATGTAAGAGCAGTACAGGACATGTATTAGTGAGGTGCATGCAGTGATTGGTGGTCTAGTAGCGCCTCTCTACAGTACAGTGTGGTACTACATGTCCTGTACTGCTCTTACATGTATTAGTGAGGTGCATGCAGTGATTGGCGGTCTATAGCTCCTCTCTACAGTACAGTGCGGTACTACATGTCCTGTACTGCTCTTACATGTATTAGTGAGGAGCATGCAGTGATTAGTGATCTATAGCGCCTCTCTACAGTACAGTGCGGTACTACATGTCCTGTACTGCTCTTACATGTATTAGTGAGGTGCATGCAGTGATTGGCGGTCTATAGCGCCTCTCTACAGTACAGTGCGGTACTACATGTTCTGTACTGCTCTTACATGTATTAGTGAGGTGCATGCAGTGATTGGCGGTCTATAGCTCCTCTCTACAGTACAGTGCGGTACTACATGTCCTGTACTGCTCTTACATGTATTAGTAAGGAGCATGTAGTTAGTAGTGGTTTAGTAGCGCCTCTCTACAGTACAGTGCGGTACTACATGTCCTGTACTGCTCTTACATGTATTAGTGAGGTGCATGCAGTGATTGGTGATCTATAGCGCCTCTCTACAGTACAGTGCGGTACTACATGTCCTGTACTGCTCTTACATGTATTAGTGAGGTGCATGCAGTGATTGGTGATCTATAGCGCCTCTCTACAGTACAGTGCGGTACTACATGTCATGTACTGCTCTTACATGTATTAGTGATACTTGTGATGAGCGACTTGTTGACTCTGATATTTCTCTTGGACGTCCACCTCTTGTCTTTGGAATGGACGGACTTCATTTCATCATCTTCCCGCTGTCAGGGCCTCACATGATGCAGTTCGGCAATTTTCTTGGCCCAGAGACGCTATCGATGAGCTGGATGATGCTGCTTCTCTCTTCTCTTGGGAAATCTTCATGGCTGCTCGAACCAGTGACCTTTCGCTTTGGAATCGGCCTAATAACCCACTGAGCTATTAGGGAATGTGAGAACAGGTTGCAATTTGTAGTAACAAGAAGAAAGATTTTTCGACCACTAGGAGCAAAACAGTAACAATGCAGTTACATGACAAGAATCTGCAGAACTAAGTAGATGCTAAATAGTTGCAGGTCAGTTATATATGAGACAGCCAAGGTGATTGTCTATAAAATGATGGGGGTCTCATGTTGAAAGTTGTAGTGGATGGTGAGGATGGTCAAAACATTGTTACCCCTTTTGATTGTTGATGTAAAATATATGTATTGGATACGACTTCAGAACACAAAAAAGTAAAAAAAAAAAAAAACATTTGTGGAGCCTATAAATTTGTTCTGAGAAATTTTATCGCCTCCATCAGATCCTGCAAACATGACCTCACATCTGATCTCATTATTTCCAGGCTAGAGAACGGCCTCTCTACACTAACTTGAGTTGGTGGATAAGCGGTGATCACAGGGACAACATCTCTAACAATGTCAGGGTATAAAGGAATTGCCTCAGCCACAGTCAGTTTTGATGAATGGTTGATCTCTTCTACTTCTTTGAAAGCAGGTGAAAAATTTTGCTGAAATCTGTTTGGCATAGGAGCAGAATCTTTTCCCCTGGGGCAGCGCTTTGCTCCATGTCATCAATTACACTCCTCATGTGATGAGGCTGAAGATATGGGAGCAGTAGCACTGGCCGCACCCAATTCCTCTTGCTCTTGACACTGTATTGAACTAACTGGACCAACTTATTATATATTTTGGGAGTTGGTCCATTTTATAACGACTCCGACTCCACCAAAATGGGCTTTGACTCCTCTGCCCTGTGCGATGTGCTGTTGGGGGCTGGTGGGTTCTGCCTGGGTGAGGACAGTCCTTTTGAAAGGGGGAAAAAAAATGCTGTCCCATTACGGCACAATCTGCAGTGTAGGCTCTGAATGACGTCTGATGACGACGTGGATAGAGACTCGCTCTCATCTCTCAACCTGTAAAAGCATAATGTGCATGGAGGCGATGGAAGATCAGGTTCAATTTAAAGGGAATCTGTCATTGTGAAAGTTCCCCATGAACTGTTGTGTGGATAGCTAAAGAAATAGATTCCAAAAATCTCATTCCCTCCTCCATAGCAAATGAGCAATTTGATGTAGTCCACAATGGACCCCCCGAGGCCCCCAGGAAAGGGTACAGGGGACCCCCGAGGCCCCCAGGAAAGGGTACAGGGGACCCCCGAGGCCCCCAGGAAAGGGTACAGGGGACCCCCGAGGCCCCCAGGAAAGGGTACAGGGGACCCCCGAGGCCCCCAGGAAAGGGTACAGGGGACCCCAGGAAATGGTACAGGGGCCCACCGATGCCCCCAGGAAAGGGTACAGGGGACCCCAGGAAAGGGTACAGGGGCCCCACCGAGGCCCCCAGGAAAGGGTACAGGGGACCCCAGGAAAGGGTACAGGGGCCCCAAGGAAAGGTACAGGGGCCCCCCCGAGGCCCCCCGGAAAGGGTACAGCGGGGACTCCTAGATGCTTTATAAGCGTACAGAGCTGTATTGCAGGCTTACTATGGAAGAATGAAAGTGATTTTAGAGAGAAGTAGATCATTGTAATCTCTCTGGCTGTTCATACAATGTGCCAGTGCAGGTGGAAGTTAAAGGGGTTGTCTCACTACAAGGATTGCTTTTTATGTTAAAGATCTTGCAAAAACAAGTCACTTTGAAACATATGTATGGGCTGCATCAACTCCTCAGGTCACTATAGCTACAGACCTGTTTGATCTATCCTGATAGGCTGCCAGCACTGGTTGCTATAGCTACAGACCTGTTCTCTCTCTCCTGATAGGCTGCCAGCACTGGTCACTATAGCTACAGACCAGTTTGATCTATCCCGATAGGCTGCCAGCACTGGTCACTATAGCTACAGACCTGTTCCATCTATCCTGATAGGCTACCAGCACTGGTTGCTATAGCAACAGACCTGGCTTCTGCTGCAGCCTAGTAGAAGCCAGTAAACACGCCCCTGAATTCAAAATGAAACCGAGAAAATAGGACGAATCAATGTAGTGAGACAACCCCTTTAATGTATGTTCACACGGCTGGACGCGCCGCAGTACGCCAGGTGTTCTCGAAGTACGCGCTGCTCAGCATGTAGGATTGTGTGAATGGTTGGCTTTGGTTCTAGACGGTAATGTCGTCTGTCATTTTGCTCTGTGGACACTTTAAAGCACAGTGGGCTCCGCTAGTTACGGTGCCCAGTTATCATCAATAGATTGTCCATGGCTCTTCCTCAGATGCTTGCTGTGCCCAGTGTGCATGTGTCGTCAGTGGGGAGAGAGCTGCTACCAGACAGCAGCTTCTCTCAAGGGAAACCAGACCTACTTGAACCTGTCCGGAGGTCCCCATCAACATTAGACTTTTCCCTAATCTGTATAGAGACTTCAGTCATTGCTGAGACATGAGAGCTATTTTATTACTACAAGACAATAGTTACACAGTTTGTAAGACTGAATAATGACAGACGTCCATCTAGTTCAGCCTATTGTGCTAAAGTGTTGATCCAGAGGAAGACAAAAAACCCCCATGAGGTAGAAGCCAATTGTCCTTATTTTAAGGAAAAAATCCTTCCCAACTCCAATCTGGCAATCGGAATAAATCCGTGGATCAGCGACTCTTCTCCAGAATCCCGGTCACTATAACCTGTTCTATTATTACATCTAGAAATGTCTCCAGACCCTTCTCCAGAATTCCAGTCACTATAACATGTTCTATTATTACATCTAGAAATGTATCCAGACCCTTCTCCAGAATCCTGGTCACTTTAATTGTTATATTATTACATCTAGAAATGTATCCAGACCCTTCTCCAGAATTCTGGTCACTATGACTTGTTATATTATTACACTCTAGAAATACATCCAGACCCTTCTCCAGAATCCTGGCCACTTTAACTTGTTATATTATTACATCTAGAAATGTATCCAGACCCTTCTCCAGAATCCTGGTCACTATAACTTGTTATATTATTACATCCAGAAATGTATCCAGACCCTTCTCCAGAATCCCAGTCACTATAACCTGTTCTATTATTACATCTAGAAATGTCTCCAGACCCTTCTCCAGAATCCCGGTCACTATAACTTGTTCTATTATAACATCTAGAAATGTCTCCAGACCCTTCTCCAGAATCCCGGTCACTATAACTTGTTCTATTATTACATCTAGAAATGTATCCAGACCCTTCTCCAGAATCCTGGTCACTATAACTTGTTATATTATTACATCTAGAAATGTCTCCAGACCTTTCTCCAGAATCCTGGTCACTATAACTTGTTATATTATTACATCCAGAAATGTATCCAGGCCCTTCTCCAGAATCCTGGTCACTATAACTTGTTATATTATTACATCTAGAAATGTATTCAGACCCTTCTCCAGAATCCTGGTCACTATAACTTGTTCTATTATTACATCTAGAAATGTATCCAGACCCTTCTCCAGGATCCTGGTCACTATAACTTATTATATTACATCTAGAAATGTATCCAGACCCTTCTCCAGAATCCCGGTCACTATAACTTGTAATATTATAGCATCTAGAAATGTATCCAGACCCTTCTCCAGAATCCTGGTCACAATAACTAGTTATATTATTACATCTAGAAATATATGCAGACCCTTCTCCAGAATCCTGGTCACTATATCATGTCCTATTATTTTGCTATAGAAATACATCCAGACCCTTTTTGAACTCTGTTAGTGACTTCACCATGACAAGTTCCACAGTTTCACTGCTCTTACAGTAAAGAATCCCTTTCTCTGTTTATGTAGAAACCTTCTTTCCTCTAGACATAGAGGATGCCCTCTTCTTTTAGATACAGTCCTGGGTATAAATAAATCTTGCGAGAGATCTCTACATTGATCTTTGATGTATTTAAACATATATTTATTATGTCCCCCCGAAGCCGTCTTTTCTCTAAACTAAACCCTAATCTTGCTAATCTTTCTGGGTATTGTAGTCCACCCAGTTCTTTTATTATTTTTGTTGCCACCTTTGTACCTGTTCAAGCACTACAATGTCTTTACTGTGAACTGGTGCCCAAAACTGTACACAATATCCCATGTGTGGTCTGACCAGTGACTTGTATAATGGGAGAATGATGTTCTCATTGTGTACCTCTATGCCCCTTTTAATACACCCCATAATCCTGTTTGCCTTGGCAGCTGCTGCCTGACACTGGCTGCTACAATTAAGTTTACTGTTCAGCAGGATTCCCAAGTCTTTTCCATTTGAAGGGGATCGATTGCCAATTTTTTTTTTTTTTAACTAATTTACCAAAAAGATACTGCTACATATTCTGTTCTTCTTGGACATTTTTATTTTCTGATTGTAGATTTTTTTTTTTTTTAATTGTGTTGTCTGTATATGATAATGGGGGCGGCCATCTTGCCTGAGCTGCTTTTATCAGCATTTAGAGAGATGCTTTACAGCAGCTTCATGGACATAGGAGCCTGTGAACTTCTACAGGAGAGTTTTCTAGGCTCTGTGACCTGGGAAGAGGGAGGGGGAGCTGTGACCTCGCCTATTGTAAATTGTCGATTCCTTGTAATCTTTACACATTGGCCCAGAGGTATGAAAGTTGCTGCGGCAGGTTACGTTTCCGATGAAGGTCACAACAGAAATAACAGCGTGCGCCATATCCGATATATTCCCAAAGCGTTTGCCCCCCTCCCACCCCCCCCCCCCCCCCCAAAAAAAAAAAAATCCGACAAGACAAAGTGTCTGCGCCAATCTTAAGGGAATGTGCCTATGTTAAATCGTCAACTGAACTCTGACACAGAACAAGCTTAGACACTTTCCATACATCTGGGCCATTGGTGTCCGTTTCAGTGTAATCCTGCCTGTGCTGATCAAGAGGAGACTGCTGAGAAGTATTCTCTACAGAACTGGAAGTGTCCGACTATTATAAGCTCTAGTGGCCAAAGTGAGAACTACAGGATTTGAGGATTTTTAAGAAATATTGATGGTGATATGGAAAATTAATAAAAAAAAAAAGCAACCAAAAATTCTAAAGTTTTTAACATAAGGACAGTCCTTTTCTGATGACACATTCCCTAATCATATAATGGATTTTTCCTCCCCATGTGCATAACCTTGCATTTATCTTTGCTAAACCTCATCTGCCTCTTCTCTGCCCAGGCCTCCGACTTATCCAGATCCCTTTGTAAATGTACACTATCCTCCATTGAGCTCATTTATTTTACACAGTAGTATCGTCAGCTGAGATTGATATGCTGCTCTGCAATCCTTCTATAAAGTCATTCATTAATATATTAGAGAATAGGGCTCAATACTGACCCCCTGTGGTACCCCACTAGTATCAGGGCCCCCTCCAATACTGACCCCCTGTGGTACCCCACTAGTATCAGGGACCCCTCCAATACTGACCCCCAGTGGTACCCCACTAGAAGCAGGGACCCCTCCAGTCTGGACCCCTATGGTGCTCCACTAGTACCCGTAACACCTACAATACTGCCCCCTGTGGTACCCCAATTGTAACAGGGGCGCACTCCAATACTGACCCCTGTGGTACCCTCCTAGTAATGGGGACCCCTCAAATACTGACCCCTATGATACCACACTAGTAACAGGGACTCACTCCAATACTCATCCCTGTGGTACCCTACTAGTAACAGGAACCCTTCCAATACTGCCCCCTGTGGTACCCTACTAGTAACAGGGACCCCTTCAGTACTGACCCCTGTGGTACTCTACTAGTAATGGGGACCCCTCAAATACTGACACCTTTGGTACCACACTAGAAATAGGGACCCCTCCAATACCAACGCCTGTGGTGCCCCGTTATTACCCGTAACCCCTACAATGGTGATTCCTCTGGTACCCCACAAGTAACAGGGACCCCTCCAATACTCACGCCTATGGTGCTCCACTAGTACCCGTAACACCTACAATACTGCCCCCTGTGGTACCCCACTAGTAACAGGGACTCATTCCAATACTCATCCCTGTGGTACCCTACTAGTAACAGGGACCCTTCCAATACTGACCCCTGTGGTACCCTACTAGTAACAGGGACCCCTTCAGTACTGACCCCTGTGGTACTCTACTAGTAATGGGGACCCCTCAAATACTGACACCTTTGGTACCCCACTAGTAACAGGGACCCCTCCAATACCAACGCCTGTGGTGCCCTGTTATTACCCGTAACCCCTACAATGGTGATTCCTCTGGTACCCCACAAGTAACAGGGACCCCTCCAATACTCACGCCTATGGTGCTCCACTAGTACCCGTAACACCTACAATACTGCCCCCTGTGGTACCCTACTAGTAACAGGGACCCCTTCAGTACTGACCCCCGTGGTACTCTACTAGTAATGGGGACCCCTCAAATACTGACCCCTATGGTACCACTCTAGTAACAGGGACTCACTCGAATACTGAGCCCTGTGGTCCCCCCACTAGTAACAGGGATCCAGTCTGAGTATGTACCATTAATCACCACCCTTTGTTTTATATCACTGATCCAGTTACTTACCCACTTGCAAACATTTTCCCCCAGCCAAGAATTAGTCTAGAACTAACTTCCTCATAGAAGCTGATGAGATTAGTCTGACAGGACCGATCCTTCATGAACCCATGCTGGAACGGCGTTATACATTTATTTTCAGTGAGATACTCCAGGATAGCATCTCTTAGAAAACCTTCAAACATTTTACCTACAACATAGGTTAAGCTTACTGGCCTATAGTTTCCTGGATCACTTTTTGACCCCTTTTTGAATATTGGCACCACATTTGCTATGCGCCAATCCTTTGGGACATACCCCGTTATTATACAATGTGCAGAAAATAGCAGTTGGATTAGACAAGATCCGTAGAGGAAACCTGCTAACTCTTCTGACTCCCCAATAGACATGAATGCTCAGATTGTCTAAGCACTCGCGCTTCTCCCTTAGGTGCCTGTCTCTGTGGGGAAGGGCACATATTGGTTAATATCAACGGGGCTGATTCTTCTTTCCCAGCTCACATTACATAATTGGTTGACATACGTCTGTCTGTTGCCGTTATCTGCACATGGTGGGTTTTGGACCGTTCATAGACGTTTGTGCAGTACTATGGTATTATATCTACCCTCAATGTATTTTTTATATTCAGTATCTCTCAAAAGTTAGTAGACCCTTCACATTTTTGTATGTATTGTATTATATCTTTTCATGGGGACAACATGGAAGAAATGCAACTTTGATACAATGTAAAGTAGTCAGTGTACAGCTTGTAGAACAGTGTTAATTTGGTGTGCCCTCAAAATAACTCAACACACAGTCACCAATGTCTAAACTGCTGGCAACAAAAGTGAGTACACCCCTAATTGAAAATGACCCTGAAACTTCACCATGGCCGACCAAAGAAGTTGACCGCACATGTTCAGCATCATATGCCGCACACTGCATCAAATTGGTCTGCATGACTGTCGTCCCAGAAGAAAGTATCTTCTAAAGATGATCCACAAGAAAGCCCGCAGTTTGCTGAAGACAACCAGACCAAGGACGCGGATTACTGGAACCATGTCCTATAGTTTGACACCAAGATAAACTTATTTGGTTCAAATGGTGTCAAACGTGTGTGGTGGCAACCAGGTGAGGAGTACAAAGACAAGTGTTTCTTGGCAACAGTCAAGTATGGTAGTGGGAGACTCCTGTTTTGGGGCTGCATGAGTGCTGCCAGCTGTGGGGAGCAACAGTTCATTGAGGAAACCATGAATGCCAACATGTACTGTGATATACTGTAGAAAAGCATGATTCCCTACCTTCTGGGCCACAGGGCAGTATTTCAACATAACGACTCCAAACCTCTCCAAGATGACCACTGTCTTGATAAAAAAAAATAGGGTAAAAGTGCTGGACTGGCCAAGTATGTCTCCAGACCAAAACTCCATTGAGCATCTGTGCAGCATCCTCAAACAGAAGGTAAAGGAGCACAAGGTCTCTAACATCCACGAGCTCCGTGATGTCCTCATGGAGAAGAGGAAGAGGATTCCAGTGGCTGCAACCTGTGAAGCTCTAGTGACCTCCATGCCCATGAGAGTTAAGGCAGTGCTGGAAAACAATGGCGGCCACACAAAATATTGACACTTTGGACGCAATTTGTCCATTGTCACTTAGGGGTGCGCTCACTTTTGTGGCCAGCGGTTTAGACATTGATTGATTGTGTGTCTGTGTAATATCCCTTTTGCTTTCTCAAGACTTAGTGGGTCAAAAGCAAATTGAGGATTTCTTACATCCAATAGAGGGCGCTTGAGCCCTCCTTTCCCATAATGCCTTGTGATGAGCAATGCTTATTTAGAGCTTTTCTGGAGTATCTGAGCAGTTTTTTTATCCAGTGCTGTAGAATTGTCTTGTGTTCCTGGCTTGGAGCGATTGGGCACATTTAAAAGACTTATTACGACTAGACTACAATAAGACGCTGGGGCAGATTCATCAACACTAGGTAATAATTAGACAGTGTAAACTTAGTCTTACAGTGCCCAGCTTTTATTGTGTGTTGATACATTGGGTGCATGTTTAGACTGTCTAATCTAACTTTACATCTTCTATCAGTTGGCTTACTTTATGCCACTTATTACAGCAACATTTTGGCGAATGGTGTCACATGGTGACCCTCCCACCCCTTTGTGCAAAACTGCACTTTTTTTTTTTAACTTAAATCTAGAGTCTAGAAACTGTTTTATGCACGTAATAAATGCGGTGAGATACTTGTACACCAGTATTTTGTCTCTTTCTAAAAATAAGGTGCAACAGAACACTTGATCATTGAGCGCTATGCATCAGCCATGTCGGGTACCGGTGAGATACCCTTGCCCGTTATCTAGCACGCCGACCACATTGATGTAAACCGTTACGAATTGTCTCTCCCCTCCTTTTAAACATGCCTGGAGTTGTGCGGCATTCATCATCCGGGCCCACAGGGCATTGTTTACCTTGAAGCTCTCATTAATGTGTGATGGAGCCAAAGGACTTCCACGTCTTTACATTTCTGTGACTCTTCCAGTCTCTGTTTCTCTGGTACAACCTGCTGGTGACACTGACAATCAAACATCTGGTGTGAAATTTAAGAACCTTGTTCAGGATCAGCATGTTGTACAAAAAGTACTGAAACACTAAAGTTAAGATACGGTCTCCATTTAAAAAAAAAAAAATGTAAAAAAATTTCAAGAAATGTTATGTTCATCCTGAAATTTCAACCAAATCCAAATATCCATAACTTTTTGTGAGTAGTGCATGTTCAAGTCCCCGAGGGGGAATACAAATCACAATTCTAATTATAATATATATTTATATATATATTATATATAATATATATATTTTATATATATAATATATATATAATATATATATATATATATATATATATATATCTCAAATTCCCATTTATCATGTAATAAAAATAAATGAAATAGAAGATCGAAATAATTGGTATCACTACGTATGTAACAGTCTAGTCTAATACAACATTGTGTTATTTATCCATGACGGTGGACCAGAAGCCAGAATTGCAGGTTTTTTTTCCCCATCATCCTGCTTCACAGAAAAGTCAAAACTTATCAAAAAGTTGCATATATTTCGAAAGGGAAAAAAAGCAATCGTGCATCTCCAATAGCTGAAAAATGTTTACATTATTGGTCTCCGAAAATAGCAATTTTTAAGAGTATGTCTACAGAACAATAACTATATACAGTATGCCAGAATCCTTCTGACCTACAAAATGGTTAAAGGGGACAGTAAAAATGAGCACTTTTGCAATTGGTTTGCATTACCTAAATCATTTCGTATAGCAAATATTAGCTAATCTGTGTTTTACACCTAAAACTGCAGCCAGGTTGGGCCACGCCCCCTTTTCTGATTGGCTGACTTTCATTCAGCCTGTTGGGACACGTCCCCTGTGCTGTGATTGGCTACCTGCACTCTGTGCTTAGTCTGAGCTGTGTAAAATGAAAGTGAAACCAGGGCTGTGGAGTCGGTGCCTATTTTGCAGGAGTCTGAGTCTTCATAAAATGGACCGACTCCCAAAATATATAATAAGTTGGTCCAGTTAGTTCGATGCAAAGAACAAGAGGAATTGGGTCCTGCCGGTGCTACTGCTCCCATATCTTCAGCCTCATCACATGAGGAGTGTAATTGATGACATGGAGCAGGCAAAGCGCTGCCCCAGGGGAAACGATTCCGCTTCCAGGGCAAACAGATTTTAGCAAAATCTTTCATCTGCTTTCAAAGAAGTAGAAGAGTTCAACCATTCATCAGACCTGACTGTGGCTGAGGCAATTCCTTTATACCCTGACATTGTTAGATATCTTTCCCCTGTGGTCACCGCTTTGCCCCCAACCCAAGATAGTGTAGAGAGGCCGTTCTGTAGCCTGGAAATAATAAGATCAGATGTGAGGTCATGTATGCAGGATCTGATGGAGGCAATACTATTTCTCAGAACAAATTCAGAGACTCCACAAATGTTCCTGCAGTGTTTTGAATATTTACAATTGTTTGGTGTTCTAAAGTCATATCCAATAAATATATTTTACACTGACAAGCAATATGGTAACAATGGTTTGAACTTGTGACTTTCAGGCTCCATATCTCACCCTCCACTACAGCTTTGTACATGAGGCTACTGTAATTTTATACACAATCATCTTACCTATCTTATGCATAAATTTGACTTGAAAGTATTTAGCATCTGCTTAGTTCTGCAGATTCTCTCCTGTAACTGCATTGTTACTGTTTTGCTCCTAAAAATCAAAATGTTAATTTTTATTATTTTGTTAGTATTTGGGAAATCCACCTTTTTGGTTTTCAATACTGCCTGAATCCTTCTGGGCTCTGGATCAGATCAAAGCAGGTCTTGATCAAAATCTGATCCCAGGTCTCTTCCACTCATTCCCAATGTTGGTGCAGACTGGATTTGGATAAAAATACAGCTTTTTCTTTAATTCTACGCACAAGTGTTCAAAAGATCAAAACATTGTTACCCTTTTGCTTCTCAGTGTCTGTTCTACCTTCATAGCTTGATTATTGTATCATAAGGTGATAAACAGCCTGATGTTACCACTTTACTACAGTAAAGTTATCACTTAAACATGAGCCATGTATGAGGGAGTCAGGAGTCTGAGTCAGAGGTTTGGGAAATTGAGGAGTCGGAGTCGGGGCTTCAGCTTGCCGACTCCACAGCCCTGAGTGAAACTAGCTGCCTCAGCTTTGTGTAATGGCTGTGTCCGTATAGTAAAGGCTGTCTGGGCTCCTCTATGCTCCTCTCCCAGCTCTATGTGAAGGATTGCGGAGTCTGTAGCTGCTAGATTCACTCTCTCCCCATATAACACAGCCTTATATACTGTCCCCCCCCCCCCCCCTCCATGGAACGCGACCTTATACAGTCTTTTCCCCTCTAAATCCTGTCCGATAACGGGGGGAGGAGGTGGGGTTCATTTTTCACACTTGTTTCATCATTTCAGGCTGTATGTGTAACTGTTTACAGCAATACAGCTGTTCTGGTTACAAGCAGCCTGTGGAGGGAGGTGACCGCTCTGCAGACATGAGAATCATTGCGGGAGGTCTGCAGAGCTGTGACATTCTCTCCCCTCCACTGCTCACTAGTCATCAGTGAGGGAAGACATGCCTACTGGGAGGAGAGGCATGCCTACTGGGAGGAGAGACCTGCCCCTGGTTTTGATGGTGTAACAGACAGCTAAAGTCTGCAAATGATGAGAAAACCTCTTTAAGTCATTAATTACACATAATAGTCTGTAAAAAAACAAATCCCTCTCTCCCCCTTTCTTCCTCTCCCTCTCCCCATGGTTGCAGTTTATCCAATTAAAAAAAAGTTTGATTCCTAGTTTTCTACTTCCGATGTGTTATATGTTGTACATAGCACCAAGAAAATATTACAACTTTTGACACCATTAAAAAAAAAAAAAAAAAAAATTTGCATCAAATTTTATCAGGACAAATAACAGCTGTTCTAAATGCAGAGCTGAATTATAGAATGAGCAGATCTCGCTGCTGTAACCACAATGTTATTAAAAGTCACTTGTAAGTCAAGTACCGTATATACTCGAGTATAAGCCGAGGCACCTACTTTTGCCCCAAAAAACGGGAAAACTTATTGACTCGAGTATAAGCCTAGGGTAGGAAATGCAGCGGTTACTGGTAAATTTTAAAAATAAAAATGGATACCAATAAAATTACATAGGCAGGTATAGGCAGTTTAATGTCCCCCATAGGCAGTTATAGGCAGGTATATGGCCCCATAGGCAGGTATATGGCAGGCTGTAGGCAGGTATATGGCCCCATAGGCAGGTATAGCGCAGGCTGTAGGCAGTTTAAAAAAATTAAAAAAACAAACCCTTACCTTGTTCCCGCACCGCTCCGCCTCCCGGCCCCTCTTCTCTCACAGGCGGGTGATGTCATCAAGCTGCGCACGCAGCGTGATGAAACACGCTGCCTGTGCCGGAAACTCAAGTCAGCCGCGAGTGTGCGGCCGCCCGGAGGCCACTGCGGAGCATGGAGCGCTCGCTCTCTGCCCCGCAGTGGTATCCTTTCACCTATATGCGCTCCGGAGGAGTCGCATAAGGCCTCGTTCACACGGCTTATTTTGCCGCGTATTGGCGCCGTACTCCGCGCCGGATTTGCGCTGCAGTACGGCGCCAATTCGTCGGAGTCATTACGGTAATCCACTGCTCTCATAGAGAACAGTGGATTCCGTCGCTCCTCCCCGCTCGGCGAATCCGCCGCGGGGGAAGATAAGTGACATGCACATTATTTACGGCGCGTACGCCCCGTAAACAATGCATGGTCTATGGGGCCGGGGAGCGGCGACCCCGTCCCGCCCCTTATTCACGGCGGATTTGTGAGCGCAATCCGGCTCACAAATCCGTCGGGAATAAGCCGTGTGAACACGGCCTATAGGTGAAGAGATAGCTGACAGCGCACAGGCCACCGCAGCGTCCGGACACTGTGCGCTCACTCGGCCTTCAGTTATATGCGCTCCCTGAGGAGTCGCATGTAGCAGAAGTGTCTCTGCCGGCGACCGAGCGCCGACAGTGACTCGAGTATAAGCCGAGGGGGGATTTTTTCAGCACATTTTTTGTGCTGAAAAACTCTGCTTATACTCGAGTATATACACTCACCGGCCACTTTATTAGGTACACCATGCTAGTAATGGGTTGGACCCCCTTTTGCCTTCAGAACTGCCTCAATTCTTCGCGGCATAGATTCAACAAGGTGTTGCAACGATGCTCAATTGGTACCAAGGGGCCCAAAGAGTGCCAAGAAAATATTCCCCACACCATGACACCACCAGCCTGAACCGTTGATACAAGGCAGGATGGATCCATGCTTTCATGTTGTTGACGCCAAATTCTGACCCTACCATCTGAATGTCGCAGCAGAAATCGAGACTCATCAGACCAGGCAACGTTTTTCCAATCTTCTACTGTCCAATTTCGATGAGCTTGGGCAAATTGGAGCCTCAGTTTCCTGTTCTTAGCTGAAAGGAGTGGCACCCGGTGTGGTCTTCTGCTGCTGTAGCCCATCTGCCTCAAAGTTGGCCGTATTGTGCGTTCAGAGATGCTCTTCTGCCTACCTTGGTTGTAACGGGTGGCTATTTGAGTCACTGTTGCCTTTCTATCAGCTCGAACCAGTCTGCCCATTCTCCTTTGATCTCTGGCATCAACAAGGCATTTCCGCCCACAGGACTGCCGCTCACTGGATGTTTTTTCTTTTTCGGACCATTCTCTGTAAACCCTAGAGATGGTTGTGCGTGAAAATCCCAGGAGATCAGCAGTTTCTGAAATACTCAGACCAGCCCTTCTGGCACCAACAACCATGCCACGTTCAAAGGCACTCAAATCACCTTTCTTCCCCATACTGATGCTCGGTTTGAACTGTAGGAGATTGTCTTGACCATGTCTACATGCCTAAATGCACTGAGTTGCCGCCATGTGATTGGCTGATTAGAAATTAAGTGTTAACGAGCAGTTGGACAGGTGTACCTAATAAAGTGGCCGGTGAGTGTACGGTAACTGCTTTTTGTGGTCTTCCCAGGAGTTCTCTACCTACTTGTTTGTCATATAGTAAAAGTAGAAAAAATATAATTGTGGGGTCTAAAGCTCAATAATGCAATGAAATGTTCCACAGAGTTTGGTGAATTTTTTTTCTAAAGTGTTATTTACTTTTTCCTTAGGAGCAAAAGCGCAGTGAACGTGCACGTCGCACCGATACCCTGCCCCCCACTGAAAGCAGTAAGTGTACACCTGAAGATATGAAAAAATACATTGTAGATGTGACTATTCAAAGTACCAGCAGCAGGGAAAGCTTTCTAGCTCTGCTGACGATTAAATGGGTGTTCACATTTCATAAAGCAATGGCTTACTGCTAGCATGGGCCACCACTTACTGGTAAGTAATGATGACCTAGGTCTGACCCCACAGATGAAGTGGTCACCTATGCGCTCGTGGCCAATGGCTGTACAGAATACGTCACTTGAGTTCCCTGTAGAGTGGGTGATGGGTAGTGTCGCTGTGGAGGGGAATTACTTAACCAGCACGGTGGCCCCTTCATTTACAGGATCGGTAGATGTCCTGGAGATTGGAGCCCCACAGGAAAGAAAATAATGGAATATTTGGGCCCTAGGCCACCACTGTATAGGGTGGGAATAACAACTGCGTAGTGAGATTGCTTTTACCCCGTTTCCCCGAAAAAAAGACAGTGTCTTATATTCATTTTTGCTCCTAAGGACGAGTTGAGACTTATTTTTAGGGGATCTTATTTTTTAAGAACAATAATTCACATTTATTGTTGACCAAAAAATCCACATGTATTAATATACTGTAGTGATTTCATCACAAACATCAGCACAAGCAGCCAAACTCTGAATTGCATTAAAAAAAATGCACTATGTCTTATTTTCAGGGGTGTCTTATTTTCGGGGAAACAGGGTAACATAGCAGGATAAGGGTATGTTCACACACTGTACTGCGGCGCGTACAGTATGTACCGCAGTACATTAGGTCTTTCGGGAGCTCGCGCTGATACGCACCGGCCGGCGTGTATTCACCGCGAATATTTGACATGTCACTTATCTCCCCGTGTGTACAATACGATCGTATGGTACGAGCGGGGAGAGGAGGCGTAATCCATAATTCTCTGAGAGCTATGGATTACCGTAATTGTGGCGCATCTCGCTTGTATTAGAGCGCAAATGCGTGGCGAAATTACCCAGTGTGAACATAGCCTAAGGCCATGTTCACACGGCTTATTCCCGACGGATTTGTGAGCCGTATTGAGCTCACAAATCCGCCGTGAATAAGGGGCGGGGCTGGAGCGCGGCGGGGGCGCCGCTCCCCGGCCCCATAGACAATGCATTGTTTACGGCGCGTCCGCGCCGTAAGTAATGTGCATGTCCGTTTCTCCCCGCCCGGCGGATTCGCCGAGCGGGGAGGAGCGACGGAATCCACTGTTCTCTGAGAGCAGTGGATTACCGTAATGACAGGGACGGATTGGCGCCGTACTGAAGCGCAATTCTGGCGCGGTGTACGGCGCCAATCCGTGTCCAAATAAGCCGTGTGAACGAGGCCTAAGGCTATGTCCACACGGCTTAATTGCGGGACGTAATTACGCCCCGCAATTACGCCGTGTGGACGGGGGCGGGGCGGGAGCGGGGGACTGAGCGGGGGGGCCGGCACTTCGCCGGCCCATTGACTTGAATTGCCAGCGGCGTATACACGCCGCTGGTAATTCACATGTCAATTATCTCCCCGCCGGGCGGGGAGAGGAGACGTAATCCATAGTTCTCTATGAGAGCTGTGGATTACCGTAATGAATGGGCCGTTTTCGGCCCGTAATTTGCGCACTTCGGCGCGTAATTACGGACCGAAATACGGCCCATTTTAAGCCGTGTGAACATGGCCTAAGACAGCTGCCATATAACAACAAGTCAACCAAGTTAATCCGCTCACCTGGGTCAGGCGCTCCGGTCTCCTACTCCCAAATAAAAATCCAATAGCAAAAGTCCATAGTGTGACCAGCGCCAAAGAAGGAATTGCTTCCGATGTGTAGATAAAGTAGCCAATTTATTAATCTTCAAAATCCCATAATAAAACCATTCAGGAAAAGGTATATGCAGCTACTCCAAATACGGCTGACGCATTTCGGAGGAGACTCTTTAGCTAAGACTAAGGAGTTTCCCCTGAAACGCGTCAGCCGTATTTGGAGTAGCTGCATATACCTTTTCCTGAATGGTTTTATTATGGGATTTTGAAGATTAATAAATTGGCTACTTTATCTACACATCGGAAGCAATTCCTTTCTTTGGCGCTGGTCACACTATGGACAGCTGCCATATAACATATGGTATAAGCAATCCCAACATTGTCCGACTCGGTTGTTTTTTTTGTGCCATTCTGGAGCTGGAGTCGCTTGTTTTAGCTTTTATCACAGCACAAAATTTCATATTGGTTCCAGTTGGGACTGGGGATTGTGGGTGTCATCTTCAAAGGGGTTGTCTCACGACAAAGTTTGCTTTGTATGTTAAAGATCTTGCAAAAACAAGTCAGTTTCTAATATGTGTCCATTAACTGTGTCCTACCTATTCCTAGATATCCCCTCTTGTATGGGCTGCATCAACTCCTCAGGTCGCTATAGCTACAGACCTGTTCTATCTCTCCTGATAGGCTGCCAGTGCTGGTCACTATAGCTCCAGACCTGGCTTCTACTGCAGCGTAGTAGGAGCCAGTAAACGCGCCCCTGAATTCAAAATGAAACCAAGAAAACAGGACAAATTAATGTAGTGAGATGACCTCTTTTATATAATTAGGTTCTGCAAAGGTTCCCGCAGAAGGTACACAATTCATCATTCGCTTTTGGTGTTTGAAGAAAGCAAGTGATTTTGTCGCTGGTCATTGGAGGACACTGGCACATGGTTATAGGCTGCTGCCGGTGCGGACCCTCAGGTGTGCACTGCTTTGGTTTCTAATAGCAAGGCCTCTATGTTCCCTTCTGATGCCTTTAATGCATAATCTCCCTCTAGATACAGCTTCCACGCCTCTGGCCGGCTGTTTCCCCACACTCTCCTTTTCTTGCAGATGGGAGTTTTTCACACTAATTTTTTTTTTTTCTGCTCTGGAAGCCGTGGTTGGCCTCTGGACATGCTGCTGTGGACCTCTGCTTCTCCAAGTCTTAGGTTGCAATTCCTCCCTCCGCTTCCCACAGCTGATCCTCTCCATGTTTGATGCCATATCCTGGCAGGTCCAGCCCTTCAGAGGCTCTTTTCCCCTGGGTGGCCCCTTGTAGTGCAATTTAGTTTTTTTGTATTTTCAAAAAAGTAGAATTATTTTATCGCCTTTCGTCCTAAAAGATTTTATCTGCAGAAACGGCACAGGAGTTTACTGAAGTTATTTTGTAGTCATAGGTATAGTCCTTTCCCCACCTTTAGGTGGATTACATAACCTATGAGCAGTCATGTTAAACTCCAAAAGGTGAATTTTCCTGTCCAGCGACAGCCGTAGCCACCTATTTTGCCAGCAAGTATTGTAACACAGATGTCCAAGGGGGTCAATGTGATTCACTTTTTCTATATTCCTGAAACCCACCCAGCCATCCACGACCCCAACATCTCCTATACTACTCAATTCTCTGGCTAAAAGTGCCGAACCAGAGTATTCCCAGTAGCTTCCTGGGGCAGTCGGCAATCTTACCAGAATCTCAATGTTCATGATGGACCTCTTGAGTAGTCTTTCTGAGCACACCTTCTGTTCCGCTCGTCCGAATCAGACCTAGATGCTGAACAGTCCTCCCAATTGTGAGGCGTGATAGATTGGTGGTAGTGGTTCAGTCACTTTAAATTCTGTGGCCAAACCGTATTCCAAGGTCTTCTCTTCACACATTTCTAGGGAATAAAAACAACCCACCAAGCAACTCTCCTGCAACAAATGCTTGGATCTCATGTAACCCTTAGTAGAGGAGATCAGTGGCAGATGGTCTGTTCTCCTCAGCTTGGCCAGTCAGCTACATGTCAAAGACCACGTCCGTGCCTACGACAGATGCTGCCTCTTTTCGCAACCCTCTAGAGCAGGGCTCCCCAACTCCAGTCCTCAAGGCCCACCAACAGGTCATGTTTTCAGGATCTCCCACAGATTGCACTGACAATAATGATATCATCTATGCAATGCTACGGAAAGCCAGAAAGCATGACCTGTTGGTGGGCCTGGAGGACTGGAGTTGGGGACCGCTGCTCTAGAGGGCCACATCAAATTATTTTGCCAAACCCTTCTTTAAAGGCATGGCTTTGATTTATAGGCCAATCTTGGCATCTGCATGGGTCAGTAGAGCTTCCACAGAATGGATCCCTTGGCTTGGCCATGGAGCACCTCAGGAAGAATTGATAGATCTTACCTACCAATTACTCCAGGTGGGAAAGTTCATTTGTGAGCCTTTCCTAGACATTGCACTACTTGTCTCCTGTTGCTTGGCTTCTGTTGTAGCCGTCCTCAGATCATCTTGGCTTTGGGGCTCCATTTTCTCATTCCCATCCAAGCATCTCAACGGATACGTCCGAGAACATCATTTCTGCATGGAATTCCTCAGATCTGTTATCGACTCCATGGAGAAGAGAGGAATTTCTTATGTGGCCATAAAGGATGTGCACCCACATATTCCAATCCGTCCCTCCCATAAGTGTCTTCTATAGTTTACAGTTGATGGCGCTTCCATTTCACCAGGTGTTTGTCAAGGTACTCTTGTATTGATGGGTCTTCTTGGCACCAGAGTAGTGTCTGTCATCCTTAACCTGGTTGGAAGGTACCTTAGCTTGGTGCCATTTTGCCCTCTTCACCTAACTTGGTAAAGTTCCCATTCAGACAGGAAAATCTATCTGGCCTCCAAACTTGTCGGCGACTCCCTGTTCTGTTCCATTTGGATCAAATACTAGAAAAAAGGGACCCACCATGAGCAAAGCACAAGAAGTTTAGAAATAATCCGTCTGTATTACAGACCAAAACACATGAAAAACATTTAAAAAAGGCAAAACAGCCACAGTCCTATCAACTATCCCATAAGTAAGGCCTCAACGGGATTAAGTGAATACATAAATAGTCCCAAGACAATATAATACTACAGGAAAAACCAATACTTACATGAATACCAGTCAAGCCACTAATATCACAAGGTGCACGAAGTAGAAGAGCACATGCCCTAAATGCAAATGGCAAACATCCAAAAATAATAGCACAAAAGAGAAATCCTGTTCCTCCTTCCCAGGGCATTGCTTCATAGTCATGTGTTTTGCCACTGCTTCAGCAAGAGTCTCCTTGCCCATAGAGAAACTGTCCTCACTGAGGCTTGGAATTGGGACTCTTCAGAAGGGTTCGCCAACATGTCCCTGCTTTCCCAAAAGGGTTTTCGGAACCATAGAGGCTTCTATCAAGACTGTTCCCAATTCCGAACTTACTCTCTCCAGAGGGCAGACCTCTCTTATTTTAACGGCTGAATTTTCTGGATCGGCTTCTGGCAGTCAGTTGATCTTTGCTCTGGGACTTTGCACCCGTTGTTGAGCTCCGCTCCAAGGCTGCACTCCCCCACCCATCTTTACTCCTCAGTGATAGGAGTCCTGGGGTCAGAGAAGTACCTTCCAGAATCTCACTGTCCGGACCCTCTAGACACAGAAGGAATCCTTTCTTCCCATCAATATTTTAGGGCTTGGGGCAATCCTGCTGTGTCTCTGAATTTTACCTGCCTCTTTCTCCTTCCACTGTTGCAACTCTTTCCATTATCCCCGAGAACCCTTGAAACGGATTGCGTTCCTCCAGGGGTTCCACAGCACTATGGATTTGGTTGACCATTGGTGAAGCATACTGTTTTGAAGGCGTGATAGATGCCACCAGTGGTGGTTTTCTGCGCTGTGCAAAGTGGCTGCTTGGTCTTCCCTTCGCTCTTTCACCGGGTGCCCTGCTTTTCATCCTTGGATGCTGCCCTGGGTGACGTGTTTTTGGAGGCCATGGTGGACTTGCTGTCCTCCACTTTTTTTTTCTTCTTCTTGGTTTATTGTTCCCTCCCATGGGGACTTCTTTGGATCATTCCACGGTGCTCGTGTTCTCCAATGACACAAGTGAGAAATTGAATTTATGGCGCGTTAAAAAAAAAAAAAAAAAACCTTAATACTTTTGAAATCCAGATAATTGGGGACGCGGAGCCTCCAAGGTTTTGTGTAACACGGTTTGAATTTATTTGGTTGGTCGGTATCTGGATCTGTTTTTTTTTTTTTTGTTTTTTTTACGCTCTGGTTTGAGCACAGTCTAGTTCAATGTTCTGCCTACAGGGTGGTATAACCTGGTAGGAAGAGCTAGCACTTTTCTTTTGTGCTTAGTGTCAGACTCCTAGTTGCCCCAGAACATATCTACAATTAAAGGGGTGTTCCATGAGTTAAAAATGTTCGTTGGTCCTTAAGGGGCATGATGAACAATAGAAGATAAGACTCCTACCTCGCGGACGCTCCCTTTCATCCCCGCTGAAGCAGTGAACGGACGTCATTCACAGGTCAGAACAGTCGCGTGACGTCGTGGCCTGTGATTGGCTGCACCTATCACGTGAACAATTAGCGTTCACTGCTTACTTCCTGGCTGCCGGGAGCGTCCGGGAGGCAAGTATGAGTCTTCTATTCCTTATCGTGACCCGACTGATCAAGGAACGTTCTTAACTCCCGGAACACCCCTTTAATCTGACTTAAAGCGGTTGTCTCACTACATTGCTTCATCTCACCTCAGTCCTGTTTTCTTGGTTTCATTTTGAATTCAGAGGCGTGTTTACTGGCTTCTACTAGGCTGCAATAGAAGCCAGGTCTGTAGCTATAGCAGCCAGTGCCGGCAGCCTATCAGGAGAGATGGAACAGGTCTGTAGCTATAGCGATCACAGGAGCTGATGCAGCCCATACAAGAGGGGATATCTAGGAATAGGGGGGACACTGTTAATGGACATATATTGCAAAGTGAGTTTTTTTGCAAGAAACTTTAATATAAAAAACCGCGCCCCTTTTATTTAGACAACCCCCCCGTTTAAAACATTTCATGGTGAAACCCCCAAAAATTTTTAAAGTGCATGTATGTTTTTTTTTTTTTTTTTTTTTTTTTAATTCAACCGCTTTAGCTTATTGTTGTTCTAGGCTATTGACATAAATGTGTATTATTCAGTGCAGATTTCTGATGAAGATTCAGATGCTATGGTGGATGACCCAAATGATGAGGACTTTGGGACCCCTTTTTAAAAAAAAGCCCCCCTCGCATGTTCTACGTAAACCCGGTGCCGCCAACGCCACCCCACCAACCCACAACCACGTCTTCCCAAACCAACGCTGACAAAAATGTCTTGCGCTCACTGCCGGACGGCCTTACAGAAAGGACAGACCGCGTATCAGCGCAAAGGCATGCCCCAAAATGTTCTGTTTTTTACAGGCCCTTTCCACCTTCTTAAGGAAAAAAACTGTGTAAAAAAGATCTGAATTTTTTGCAAGAAAATAAGTTCGTGAGAAAATTTCCGCGTGTCTAGTTTTTTTTTTGGGTTTTTGGGAAAAGGGGTAAAATGTTTTTTGATGTTGTGTTGATTGTCTTTCTTATTTTTGTTTTTTAGGGCCCCCTTCACACGGGGCTTTTTGGGCAGGTTTCGCAAAAGGCTCTCGCCCCGGGTTTAAGCGGGAAAAAACCCTTCCCCCAAAAAAAACGGGCCCCGACCGGATTTTTCGGGGCGGGGGAAATGGGCGTGGTTCCGCGGCTTGCGCCCTGTGTTTGTTTCCCCCGCAAATTAATGCAAGGGGGGCAAACCGCGCTGCGAGCCACGGCCCAGCCGCGCACCACCCGCGGCTGCCGCGCAGAGCAATCCCTGTCAAGAATTGACAGGAGAGTTCTCCACACGCGCGCGGTTTGGCCGCGGCGTGTGAATATTAACATGGTTTCCTATGGGAAACCGCGTTAATAGACTAGGCGCGATTTGGACGTGGTTTTGGCCGTGGAAACCGCGTCGGAACCCGGGGCCAAATCCGTCGTGTGAACATGCCCTTACCGTGTTTTTTTTTACATTTTAGGGACATCCGCAACTCCAAAGATTCTGTGGTTGCTCAGACCGGTTCTGGATTCCAAGAATTTTGCTCAAACGCTTGTCTCTCACTGTATGAAGCACAGCCGCGATCTAGTACCCAGAGCTCATCGGACGTTCCTGATATCATAAAATGTAGCATCTGTCACAAGAGCGGAGAGGTGAGAATCGAGCCACAAACTGTGTCAGAGTTTTACTTGCAAAAATGTGAAGCACGAAAAACTGTTGGGTGCAACTTGTAATCCTCGTTTATAGCAAATGCATTAATTTTTTTCTACTAGTGCTGTCCTGTTTAGTTTTATTGCTATTTACTATGCTTTATGAAATTGCATTTACCGCCATTGTCTAATGCATTTGCCTAGACAATACTTGTAAATGTCCTCGGCACTCATTAGTGTAGGTGCAAGTCTAAAATTGATCACACTGAATAAACAGAAGATAGGCTGCACTCTATAAAGTTAATTAATTTGTGATTTGATGTATGCAAAACATTTTTATTTCATTTAACCCCTTAACCCTGGACATATGAGTACGTCCCAGGCTCGCTTAGGGGCTTTGCGGCGGGATCACTCCGTCACCCCGCCACACAGACGGCGGGTGTTAGCGGGTGATCGCCGCTAACACCCGCCGGCTACAGTGCTGGGGGGCGGCGGCGCCCGCCCGGTGTTTAACCCCTTAGATGCCACATCCAAGATGGCCGTGGCGTCTAAATGAATGAAAAACGGTGCCGCGCACCGGTCTTCATAGCGATCGGAGTCCCCGCAGCGTTACTGCGGGGATCCGATGCCTGGATATGACAGCGGGAAGCCTTGTGGAGGCCTCCGTCGCTGCCATGTTCTCGTTTGCCCCACTTCCGGCCCCAGGCAGGAAGTGGAGAGGCCGCCATCTTGGTACACCCTAATGCATTAGGCTGTATTAACGTGGAAGTAGTGAAGCGCCCGAGGTGGACTCAATGTTAAAGTAAAAAAAAATAGTGTTAAAGTACAAAAGAAGTATTAAAAGTTCAAATCACCCTCCTTTCCCCATTTTACAAATAAAAACAATAAAATTAAAAATAAAGTTACACATATTTGGTGTCGCCGTGTCCGAAGAAGTCCGATCTATAAAAATATAACATAATTGATCCCGTACGCTTAACACCGTAGAAGAAAAAAAAAAAATCCAAATGGCAAAATTGCGTTTTTTGGTCATTTCACGTCGCATAAAAAATTGGAATAAAAGTGATCAAAAAAGTCGCATGCATTCCAAACGGCTAGCAATAAAAAGTGCACTTCAGCCCGCAAAAAATGCCGCCTCACTGACGTCCGTAGGTGCTAGTACAAAAAAAGTTATTGGTCGCACAAAATGGCGCCGCGGTTCAAATTTCAAAAATAAAAAATGTTTGGAATTTTTTCCAAACACAGTTCATAGTATATTCCGAATTAACATTGCATAATTACAGATTCCATTTGCGTACGTTTCAGTCCTTTAGCACCTTTTTCAACGGACTCTTCTTGGACAGATTCACTTCTTGTTCAGTCCTCCGTAAAACTATTGTTCAATCATTTTATGAGACCATGTCCCATCTCAGCCGGAACTCCGTTTCCGTTGACAGAGGTTGGCGCGTACGCAAATGGAGTCTGTAATTATGCAATGTTAATTCGGAATATACTATGAACTGTGAAGCTGGATGAAAAATCTTTTTTAATCATGTTTTGATAATTATTAAATGGAACAATAATAATAATAAAAAAAATTGCATGAATCAACTCACAAATTAATTGAATTTATTTATTGCATTTGCAAATTTGTATATTGTTTGAAATTTTTTGCCCTGTTATCTAGGGTGAGTGTGTACTAGGGAAAGGTTCCGGTCAGGGGCGTCCTTTTTCAGGACGGTTTCCCTGTAAAATCGGATACTAGGGTCATACAGGACAAGTAGGGGCTTATAGGTTGCCCTGCTCTTTTAGATCCCATTATCCTGATTATTACCTCTATCTTTAAATGTTTAGAATAGTGTAGTCGTGGTACACTTGCGGAATCTCATTTTTCAGCTACATATTAAAAGTTAAGTTTTAATACACAATTCTTCTTTTGGCTTTGGTAGTTTGACTTTTGTTTATATTTGAAGGACTGGTATTTATAGGAGTCTTTTATACTTTGATTATTTTTTCCATTTGCCTATACAGGCAGTCCTCGGCTTACACCGTTCTGACTTGCATCGGTCCCCTAGTTAGAAACGGAGACTTGTGGGGCATGCTGGCACTTGTAGTTCCATGTTTTACAGCAGATAGTAGCTGTGGAACGACAAGTGTCAGCATGCCACAGCACCACATGAGGTGAAAATAAGATGAAACCTTCATAGGGGCACAGACAGCAAAACAAATGTAAAAACCCTTCCCTTCACTATCCAAAACTAAAAAAAACTTTTGTGCTGGAGTTACATTTAATAAAGTTACCTGTTCTTACGTACATACAAATTCAACTTAAGAACGAACCTACAGTCCCTATCCCGTACGTAACCCGGGGACTGCCTGTACAGTTACAAGATGCAATTCCCTATAGCTGGAGTCGGTGAATAGGTTGTTTTGTGTTCCATTAAAAACCCTTAATTTATGCACCTTGCATTGTGGATGCAAGTTTGTAGAATCCATGCCTTCTAACCTAAAAAATTTTTTTCCATGTCCGCCCACAGAAATCCTGTTAAATTTGCTGGAGAAACTGTTCTTTTCAAGTAAAACTGTTGTTGGAATATATATATATTACAGCTAACAAAAAAAAAACCCAATAAAATATAAATCTTTAATAATTTACCCTTAAAAATACAATATCAATACAAAAATACCCCTCTACTCAATACTATTAACAAGATAACAACAAAAGGCAAAGCCTACTACGGGTGCCTAATTTATAATAAATCATCACTGGGTGATTTATTATAATTAGGCCCACTGGGAAACTCTACTCATGGTACCAATTGAATACTGTTAGGCCCTGTTCACACGGCGGATTTGGCTGCGGGTTTCGGCGCGGTTGCCGCGGCCAAAACCTTGTCCAAATCGCGCCTCAAACTCGCGTCTCCCGACGAGGTTTATCGACGCGGGCGTGGTTTGCGGCGAGGTTTTTACCCATACAAATTAATAGGCAGGACAAAACCCGTGCCGAAAAGCACGGCGAAACCCACGCCGACACCGCGCCGAAGACTTGCTGCCAGAATTGGCAGAAGACTTCTCAAGGCCACGGCACCGCGCTGTGTGAATAGCAACGCGGTTTCCCGTAGGAAATCATGTAATGAACGGGGGGCGTTTGGGGTGCGATTTGGACGAGGTTTTGGCCGCGGCAACCGCGCCGAAACCCGCGGCCAAATCCGCCGTGTGAACAGGGCCTTAATTCCAGGTGGTAAAGTAGAGTCCTAAAAAGAAAATAATATATCCAAAATAAAGGCCCCAAGGGTTATGTATCCATACATTACCCTATCAAAGACCCTAATGTAGGTAGTCTGGAGTGATCGCCCCGATGAGGGCGGCCCCAATATTCCTGACCCTAAAGGTCACCCTTTTATTCCCTACTTAGGGCCACTCAATGTAGTAGACAGCCACAGATGGAAAGGATAGACTCCCGACGCGTTACTCCCATATAACCGGTTCATCAGGGGAGTATAAATCACAGATGTACTAACGCCATGATGATGGGGCGTCTGTTACTGCCTGAAACAATTAAATACACATTTGCTAGTGTCAAACATCATAAACCATTGTGCGTGCCAAACATTCGGAAAATAGGATTGGAACGACATTTTTTAAACGTCAAATTCTACGTGACAAAGGATAGGAAAGGTTAAAGGAACAGTCCAGTATTTCTTTGTTGTTTTTTTTTGTGTGGGGCTGGGCGGAATATGTTTTAGTTCATTAGAAATTGTCTCTAGTTGCACAGTGTTGCCAGTAATTTTACTTACCTCCCACTGCATGCATGATTCCTCACTGCTTCCATTACATCATGTAACCTGCACAGTGAGTTGCTGAACAGCCTGGTTGTGTGACTCTGTGCATCCCTATTGGAGGTTCAAAGCCTGTCTCGTAGGAATGCATAGAAAAGGGAATATCTCTCCTTGGGGAGAGCACCATATTGGCGTTTGGAGTTTTTGCCCTCCACTAGGCATCTGCATATCACAAGGCATTATGGGAAAGGAGCTGAGAAGCTCAAGCGCCCTCTATTGAATGTAACAAATCCTCAATTTTCTTCCGACTCACTAAATCGTTAGAAAGCAGAAGGGCTATTAGCCAAGCCAGTATCACTCATCTGCATACAGCTGTTTCAGGGTTTTGCCCCTCATCAGTGCACAGCAGAGTGAACTGGCTGGCTGGGTCGGAGGCAATGAGTGGCTCATAAAAAAGAATATCTCTCCTTGGGGAGAGCGCCATATAGGTGTGTGGAGTTTTGAATAGCCTTTTTGCTCTCCACTAAGCATCTGCATATCACAAGGAATTATAGGAAAGGAGTTGAGAAGCTTACTCGCTCACTATTGAATGTAACAAATCATCAGTTTGCTTCTGACTCACTGAATCTTTAAGAAGCAAAAGGGATATTAGCCAAGTCAGTATCACTCATCTGCATACAGCTGTTCCGGGATTTTGCCCCTAATCGGTGCACAGTAGAGTGATACTGGTTGGCTGGGTGGGATGCAATGAGTGGCTCAGAAAGGGGAAGATCTCTCCTTGGGGAGAGAACCATATGAATGCATAGACAGACTGTAGTCCAGCAATAAAGCTGCTCACCTATAATAGTCAGATCCAGTATTCATTATAATTCAGGACAGTGCACTGAAGAAAACACGTTGGTAGTGGAACATAGTCCAGAGAAAATATTCAGCACTCTTCCATAAAAAGCAGACCATTTTTATTAAAATCCTATAAAAAAAAACTTGAGTCATAGAAGCCACAGCATGCACCACTTACGCATTTCAAGCCGGATGTGCATAAGGTGTGGTTCTCCACAGGACTTATATTTTTCATACATATGTTTTTATGGGATTTCAATCTGATTTTTTACGGACGAGTGCTGAAAATTTTTTTCTATAGAGAAACAAACTTCTGGTCTGCATCAAAAACACTGTATATTTCAGTAGAGAGCAGGTCGTGAGCTTACAGAGCAAATTGCATCAGCTAGAAATCATATGTGCAAGTGCAGGTAAGCAAAAGTACTGGCACTACCAAAAAGGAATTTCTAATGGACCAAGGGAGAAAAAAAAAGTGGAGTAGTCCTTTAAAGGAGTTGTCTCACTACAAGGATTACTTTTTATGTTAAAGATCTTGCAAAAATGTCATTTTGCAATATATGTTTATTAAGTGTCCTACCTATTCTGAGATATCCCCTCTTGTATGGGCTGCATCAGCTCCTCAGGTCGCTATAGCTACAGACCTGTTCGATTTCTCATGATAGGCTGCCAGCACTGGTTTCTATAGCTACAGACCAGATTTCTACTGCAGCCTAGTAGAAGCCAGTAAACACGCCCCTGAATTCAAATTGAAACCAAGAAAACAGGACTGAGGTAAGATGAATCGATGGAGTGAGACAACCCCTTTAAGGCAAAGGCTCCACACAGGTACTGCTGGTGCAGACGGGGTAAGTACACCTTAAATTTTTTTTTATATAATTTTTTTTTATTTTTATTGCAGATTCAACATGAAGTCAGTAACGGAAGCGTAGTTCACAGATTGTGCAGCGATACCTGTTTTACCAAATTTCGAGCCACCAAAGGTCTGAAAACAAACTGCTGTGACAACTGTGGCATCTACATCTATAACAAAGGTTTACCACTCGAGTATCTGTTCCATGAAGGACAGCAGAAGCGATTCTGTAACGCAGCCTGTTTAAACAACTACAAGAAGGTGAGTGCAGATACGTGATCACATGGAAAAAAAACTGTGATCTTCATAAGGTTTCGCCCCTGCTCTGGTGGACTTTGTGAAACCATGGAGAATGTCATGGTTGCCTGGTCTCTTGTAAGGGAACCCAGTTTTGGTGCAAAAAATGAAAAAATGTCAGCTCACCTTATGTAAAGCATTGAATGTGGAAATATTGCACGGAAACTGGTCCTGAAGCACAACCCTAAAAGTCCAAATCAAGTGAGGATTCCAGCAATCAAAGTAGAAAAAGGGACTAAGGGGAAACTCCCCCTAAAAACCGTCGTGTGGGGTTTTTTACTTACGAATGTTCTTTACTATGGTTTTAAAGTGATCTATAAAAAAGCTGCAAGTTTTTTTTACTTTTTCTACTTTGATTGCTGGAATAGTCCCTTGTTTTGGACTATTTTTGGTACATCCCTAGTGGCTGAAAGGGAAAAGGGGTTTTCCGGGGCCCTCACAGCAACCAAAATTAGAATGTAAAAACCCTTGGTAAAGATAAACTATAATTTTTATTAAAACCATTTAATAAATATTAAAGATTGATCCCCAAAAAATACCCCTAGACAAACTAAACTGCCTATAAAAAAAAGGGGGAAATCCCCCGTAAGGGCCCCCCAAACCGGGAACCTAGATACCAGCCCCTAATTACCCAAACAAGATACAATACAGGGATACATATAACTATACAAGGACGAGAGGAGAAACAAAAAAAGTGACTCAGAAAGGTGCTGGATTACTCTATTAACCTACTGAAAAACATATCAGAAAAAAGATATCAGAAAGTTCCGGCACGTTTCCCCCAAGATATTAGGGTTCAGCAGGGAACCTGCAAACATTTAATATAGTTAAAGAAATTAGCATAGCAACTTACGTCCCTTGTTAGACAAAAGAATGATGGATGGTATCTAGAAGGGTCCAGGATATCAGCAAAATGGATCCCTTCAACAGGGTGCAGTAGTATGATGTGGCAGCTGTTGAATACGCAAGTTGCTATGTAATTTCTTGTATCAGTTTTTATTGTTTGCCGGTTCCTGATGAACCTAATTCTGGGGGGGAATCGCGGCGGGGAACTTTGATATGCTTTTTTCTGAGATGTTTTTCATAGGGGTTCATAGTGTGTATCGCACTTTTTTTTTTGTCTATGTCATAGTAATTTTAGGTGTTATTCTTGTTAGGGGTTTCGTAGTTTTAGCGATTCCGGATTGGGGGCGCCCTTATCGGGGCCAACTCCCCTATTTTGTGTAGGTAGCTGTAGTTTGTATAAGGGATTTATTTAGGGTATCTAATTGTTGGGTATTTTTACAAAGGGTTATAATAATAAGTTATATTTTATCTTTATCCTAGGTTTATAATTTCTAGTGTGTTGGATGTTTAATGTATTAGTACACCAGGTTCTGGACTATCTCTTCTATCGTGGGTTTTGTCAAAATCCCTATATCTTATATCAGGCTTTGGTGGGGTTTTTTTTGTCTTTTTTTTTTTTTTTTACCCTGCAAAGCAGACCACCAAAAAAAAGTATTACAAAACACATTGCTGTTCTGATTTTGCTTGCTTTCGGAGTTAGCGTAGTTCTCATATGCTGCTTGTTTACACAGGCTTCCATAGGTTACCAACAACTTTTCTCTGCTCTAGCCGTCCTGGCCCAGATGGTGATGTCGCTCCCTGCTGTGTCTTATCTGCAGCCCAGGAGCTTGTTTTGTTTTTTTTTCCTGACAAACTTTAACGCTTTAGAGCTCTGAAGCCTTCTGCCCTGCTGTTTTAAACCATTTAACCCTTAAACGACCTTAGATGTATCCATAGCTCAGGTCGTTTGGGGGTTCCGCCTGGACGTATGGGACTAAGTCCTGAGGGATCGCGCAATCTCTAAAACGTAGAGTTGCGCGGATCGGCGCGGGGGTCAGGCTGTTATATTACAGCTGACATCGCCAGGCGTTGGCCCCGGACCCCGGATCGCTCCGGGGGGGGCCGGATATCCCCTTAATTACTCGCGACGATTCGCAGGTCGGGTCGCAAGAATAGAGAGAGCAGGAGGAGATGCTCCCTGGTCTTGTCCGGGGCGGCAGCAGCGCTCGGAATGGGCGATTCCGTGCGGCTCCTGCTTCCTACAGACACCCCGGAGGGCAGAGACGCCGTCCGGGTTGTGTCTGTGACGTCACGACGCACGGCCGTGCCCTGTGGGCATGGCCCGGCATCGTGGGACTGACAGTTGTCATAGGAACATTCATAGCAACCAGCTATGCACTGATTCCTATTGAATGAGAGAATCTAAAGATTCCTTCATTCAAATCCCCTATGGAGGAAATGTAAAAATTAAAATGTGGAAAGTGAAAAAAAAGTAAAAAAAAAAAGTGAACAAGTAAAACCAAACACGGAAAAATAAAAATAAAAATACGTACACCGTCCCTTTTCCCCTTTACAAATGCCAATCGCCCAAAAAAGATCATAAATAAATAAAGTACCATATTTGTTTCGCCGCGTGCGTAACGACCTGCCTATAACTTGTCTGTTATTAACCCGTTACGGTTGTACGCCGTAAAAAGAATAACAAAACAAAAAAACAGATCACCCAGCAATTAAGAATATTGTTCATCCCGCAGCCACATAAAAATTAGAATTAAAAGCCGATCAAAAACTCCTAGAAACGCCAAAGTTGTACCAAATTAAAACGTCAGTTCTTCCTGCAAAAAAAAGTCCTAATACAGCTCTGTATACGGAAAATAATAAAATGTATAGCTGCTCCAGGAAGATAGCGTGCATCTATTGTTTTACACACTAAAAACACATTTTCTTCTTTTTTTTTTTTAAGGTGCTTCAGCATAAAAAAAACTATATAAATGGGTATCGCCATAATCGTAGCGACACCGAGTAAAGATAACTTATCACAGGATACTGCTCGGTGAGCCCTCGTTAAATTATAAAATAAAAAAAACAACTACTAGGATTGCAGTATTTTCTTTCCCTGGGCTCCAATAATGGATTTTTTTAAAAAGCGTCAAATAAGCCTTGTCCCCCCCAAAAAAGGATACTAAATTAAAAACATCAACTCATCTCGCAAAAAACAAGGTCCTTACAACAGCTCAAGCACAGAAAATTTTAATAAGTTATGGCTTCTGGACTATGGCGATGCAATAAGTATTTTCGGTCTGAATAAAAGTGTTTTTTATTGTATTACAAGCCGTTAATCATAAAAAAATATACAAATTGGGCATCGGTTGTAATCGAATGACCTGCTGTAGTAAAGCTACCATGTCATTATCACCGTACAGTGACGACTATAAAAAATAAAAAATAAATAACAACTGACAAGTACTTGCGGTATTTTTGTTCAAATCATCTCAGATAAAAAAAACCGTAATAAAAAGTGAAACATAGCATCATATGCACCCCATAATGGTACAATAAAAATTCAACTCATCCCGCAAAAAAACAAGCCCATACACGCTCTGCAACAGCAAAATGAATAAGTTATGGCTGTCAGAATAGGACAACATAAACAAACTGCGCAATTTTTTATAGACGTATTTTAATGATGTAAAGTACTAAAAAAGTAAAAACTATTTAAATCTATATCATTGTAATTTGTACCGACCCCCCCATAGTAAAGTTATCACATCATTTACACTGACGGCGATATGCTGTAAGAATTGGAACTCAAAAAACAATGAAGCGAACTGCGTTTTCCCCCCTTTGTCATATGCCAATGCTACAAAAAAAACCTATGGAACACCTGTGCATCCAAAATGCACAGTATCACCTAGAGAGATCCCTGAGGGGTTGTTGATCCAAAATGGGGCGAATTCTGGAAGGTTTCACCAGTTTGTACTTTGGGGTTTGCAAATGCGACATGGCCCACTCCAAAATCTGTGCGCCAAAGACCAAATAGCGCTCCTCTTGTAGCCCATGCTATGCGCCAAACGCAGTTACACCCACATGTAGGGTATTCGATGGAAGTAAATAGAAAGAACTTGCTTAACAAAGTTTCGGGTTTTTTTTCCAGGATTACTTGTTATTATGAAAAATTTTAAGTAAAATTGAGATTTATTGAGACATTTTTTTTTTTTTTTACTTTTCAAGCTTATGCTAAAAAAAAAAATTGTTACGGTGAATCACGTGTGGGGTCTATATATCTCAAGGCACCAGCTGGAATATATTCATAAGGGGTGTAGTTTCATATGCGTATATTTTAGGGGTGTTTATTAAGTTTTAGCACCTTAGGGTGTCCCCAAACCTGAAATGGCGCCTAAATGAAATCGATTGAATGAGACCCAGCGGTAGAGCTCGGTGTCCTCCTATTCTGGGGCTTATGGGTTGGTGAGCCAAATACTGCACTAGGGCCACATATGGGATTATCTCTAAAACCGGCAGGACCTGGGGAGGGAATTGATAATTTAAGTTGATTTACCTAGTCAACATCTTACCGTATTCAGTGAAATAATGGATATAAATATTGAAATAATCTGCAAAAAAAAAGTGAAATTTTGAAATTTTCACCTCCACTTTTGCTTTAATTTCTGTGAAATATTGAAGGGTTATGAAATTCCTAAATAGTGTTGTAAATACGTTAAGGGGTCTAGTTTCTTAGATGGCATTAATTTAAGCGGGGTATTAAACATGGCAGGCCCTCAAAAGCACGGTCAGAACTGGTGTGGGTCCCTAAAAAAATGTATATTGCAAATTTTCTTGAAAATGTGAGAACTTACTCTAAATTTCTAAGCCCTCTTATGTCGTAAAAAAAAAAAAAAGACCTTTAAAAACAATGATGCCAACCTAATAGTGGGACCCAATATGGTAGCTGCTAGTTATAAACTATTTTGTGGTGAATAATTATCTTGTCTTTGCCGCAGAAATTTTGCAACTTTCAAAATCGCTAATTTTTCAAAATTTTATGAAATTTTTATATTTTCTCAAACACACAAGGATGTATGGATAAAAATTTCTTACTAACTTAACGCACAATGTGTCACAGAGGGAGAAAACAATCTTGAACACATGGATAGGTAAAAGTGTCAAAAAATTATTCTCACATAAAATTGCCACATGTCAGCTTTCAGGAAAAGGGCTGTGTCAGGGGTCAAAGAAAGGTGGGCCTTAAGGGGTAGAGTAGGTCATATAACGGGCATAGCTAGGAATAGCAGAACTGGTATGTTCACACGGTGTGTTGACTCCATATTGGATCCGTTTTTAGATGCGTATTTGGATCCATGTTTCGGACCCAAAAATACCCCTAACAATGTGCAGTGTGATTACATTGCTTTCAATGTAAAACACGCATCTGCGTTCAGACGAGTGATCGCCGTTGCGTGTTTACATGCGTCTCACTCTGAGCTCCCAATTGACTTGTTAATTGGGAACCCTCTGAAACTTGCAGATCGGGGAGAACGACAAAATGATTTTGCTGTTTATCTGTTATGTTCTGAATATGCGAAATAACATCACGATTTCTATGTCTTTCACAGAAAAACACAAAAGTTTATCCGTGTATGTATTGCAAGACACTCTGTAAAAACTTTGAAATGCTCTCCAATGTGGACAAGACCGGCCGCGTGGGTCTCTTCTGCTCCATTTGTTGCATTACCTCACATAAGGTCAAACAGGCTGGAATACCAGGTGAGAGATGTCATATATTAGGTAGTCACAATGTAAAAGTGTTCGGTGTCGGATTGTAACCTTCATGTGATGTGATGAGCACATGATACGCTAAGGCATTTATATATGTGGGCCAATAGAGGGGGGCTTGACACCTAATGGTTGATACTGTAGATGACACAGTGGGCCGTACTCGCCAGCTGTGGGATGAGGGTTGACCAAGGACGATGCTGTTACATAGAAGCATTGTACAGTAAGGTGCTGTGAGTGGTACCAAGCATTGGCAGTGAGGGAGGATGAAGAACTCCGCAGTGTAGCGGAGATAGATGGAAAGATTTGATGCTATATACCGGCTCACTGGAACAATGTTAGATAATCTATGTTTATCTAGATAAAGTATCTAATATTGTTCCAGTGGATAAAAATGTTTCTTGACGGTATGAGATGGGCATCCAGGAACACGAGGTACATTTATCACAGCTCTGTCTTGCAGGTCTATGTTCACGCGTTAAGGATTTGCACATATTTGTCACAGACTTTTGAGAAGAACCTGTGGAAGACGTCTGATGATGTTCTAGATTTCTGCCACAGACTAAGAGAATGTTCACACGACAGTTTTTTTTGTGCTGAAATGTGGCCCCCAAAAAAGTTTCAGTACACTTCTCATAGATTGTGATGTAAAATATGCGCCATCATTCAGACGACGAGTATTTTACACTGGTATTGTTTCACCCACTTGAAAAAAAAAAATTGACATGTCAATTCTTTCAGGTGTATACGCGCCATCAAATAAGTAGAGGAGGCAGATATGTCTTGGGCCATTGTGTGGCGTAATTGGCGCGTAATTTCTGCAGCACAGTGAATGCGTTTTGCGCTGCATACCAGTGTGCACTGCAGTACGCTGTGTGAGCTCCCCCTAACTGCATTAAAGGGGTCGTCTCACTTCATCGATTCATCTTACCTCAGGCCTGTTTTCATTTTTAAATTGTGTTTACGGTTCTATGGCCTGCATGATGACTGCGTGGGCAAGGGTCTTAGCTATAGTCCCCGCACTGGCAGCCCATAGGGAGAGATTGGACAGATCTATAGCTATAGCGATCCAATTTGCTCGTGGCTGATGATTGGACAGCAGGGAGCCACCACACTATCGTTTGGCTAGATTACGATGCCAATCGTCTGTGTGTTGAAAACCCCATACAAAATCACCATAGTTCGCTGTTGATGCACACCCTTTTGGGGAGTATTTGAAAACTATAATGCCATTTGGGAAGGAAACCGCTATGAAGAATATACTGTTCAGATTCCTTGTATCTTCTGCACATAACAAGGCAGATTGTATCCGTTCCTTTCATTGAAGAGAAAACTGGGCTCCCTTTTTTTTTTTTCTGTTTTTAACCTCATTTATCCATTTGTGTCCTCAGGCCCTGCGCCCTTTGCACCCTCTGTAACCAGCCTGTGGGAGCCACCTATTACAACAAAAACCGGCGTTCCTTACCATTTTCTGCATCCAGCTGGGGCCCACCTTCCAGGTGTCTTTGGGGATTCATGCATGTGTCGGTGTGGAGCACCTGATGCTATGGGTTCTTAACAAACTAAGGTTTTTTAAGCAATACTCCGCCCCTGTATTGTGTCCATAGCTAACATCGGTATTACACCTGCTCCATTTGGTCCCTCTTTCCCATCGTTCTTTAAAACCAAACTTGCTGTACGGTCGATCTATAGTCCTATAAATTCATTAGGACCATGGAAGCTTTACAGATAGAGAGTTACAAAAACCAAAATCTATAAAGTTAGGGGCTAGAAAAACCTACGTTAAAGGGGGGGTTCCCACTAAATAATATCAGCATAAGGGGATGTTTTTGGATCCGTTTTTAGATGCATGTTTTTGGGTCGTGTTTTACCCAAACAGACCAAACCCCATCAAAAATGGCAGTGTGATTTTACCTTGCTTTAATGTAAACACCATCTGTGTTCAACAAGGATCCCCCTCGTGTTTTTACATGCGTTTTTCGGATCCGTTCAAAGAATTGTCAATTCTTGATCCGAAGGGCGCAGCAGACACCTTATTTAAAACTATAGGGTGCGATCCTGCTGCAGCCAAACATGCAGCTGCGCATTGGATGCATTTTACGCAGTGTGTTTTGGATGCGTTTTTTTTGGGATCGAAAACATATCCAAAAACGCCGTGTGAACATCCCCTAACCGGTCAACTTAGGGACAGGGTTTTTACAGAATGGGGACCGTCCCCCCTTCATTTCTATGGGTTTCTGAATGTAGCTGAGCACATATCTTTTTTTTAAGCATCAGGAAAATGAAGGGGAAGGGGGCTGCAAGCACCGCCTTCCTCCTTCGAAAACGCGGGTTGTAGCCATTAGGGCCCACCTTTCCCTGTGTTGTTGGAGAAAGCCTTTAAGACAGAACGTGTCACTAGTTGTAATGATAGTTTGCCACGAGATGGCAGTATTACAATTTTAGAAAAGCTGCATTTTTTTTTTTTTTTTGTTTTTTTTTTTTGTTTTTGTTTTGGGGTTTTTTTGTTGTTTTTTGCTCCAGTTTTATAGTTTTCCAAACTTTTAATATTGAGGAATTATTATTTCAAATACCGAAACGTGGGTCAGATGCATCAACCCAAAAGCTATTTATTTTCCCTTATTTTCCCTAACCGTTTTCCAAAACCAAAAGCAAAACACAAATCGTTCTCATTTCGTAATATGGTTTTATTTTTTAATAAGATTACCTGTTCTAGCTGAAGGACAGAATGTGATTTTTGTTTTTTATGTTTTTTTACGGGGTTTTTTCACAGTTAAGTCATGGTCTTTGACCCTTCCTTTTTTCGCAAGGCAATTGTCTGCTAAAAGGAAGTGCCTGTGAGAGGTGGGGGGGGGGGGGGGGGTTTTTTTTTTTTTTTTTTTTTTTTTTTTAAAAGAATTTTTAAAATAAAAAAAAAAAAAAAAAAAAAAACTACGCAGCTGGTGAACTGTTCTTGTGCTGCTCTGGTCAAAGTGTATCGTGAGTGGACAAATGGCGCCATTATGAATAAGCAACCTGGAAACTGCGATGCACCACATGTTACGGACATGAGGTGGTGTTTTCTATTAAGGGGTGTTTCCCCTCGATTTCGGCCTTAAAGATGCACACCCAAAATACACCCTGTAAATCCGGTAATTATAGCTTAAATTTAATCTTAATTTCCTTCCATTTCCGACACGTATTATGGGGGAAAAAAGTGACATGTCGTTTTTCCCGCACATGCCGCCAGGGGGAAAGTGATAGCGATGGAAGTATACAAGTATGCACTGGCCAGCGCATACTTCTTAAAACCCGGGGAGTTGCGACAGTAAAGCCGTTGAAAAAGCCCCAAAAATGCTGAGGTGGGTTGATGCGCAGTAGCACTCACCACAAAAAATTTTCGGGGATACCAATTGTGTGTATATTAGGGCAAAACCCCCATGGCACAGGGGCAAAAAACCGGTCAGTTTATCCACCGGGATTTGTCCGGTTTGTGTGCCGTCCCAACGGCCGCGGGGGGATGGCTTTTCTCCGATTAGCAGAGAATAGCCCTCCCCGTTCACATTGACCTGTTCTTTTACCGCCCAAAAACCGGACGGAAGAATGAACATGCACAATGTTTTTTGGGCGGCCGGCGGTCTGAAAAACCGCTGGGCGGGGAAGACCTGTGCAGTGGGGACTGCTGCACGGGGTTTCCATAGAGGCCCCATGTAAAAGTTTGCGGCGGTTTTTCAGACAGTTTTCAAAACCGCAAACCGTATGAAAAACCGGCCGCAAACCGGTGCCGTAGTGACAAGGCCTAACAGTTGAGTGAACCCTTCTACGTATGAGACTCCATAGCGGACGGGTGGTCACTGCACCTCTGCCTACAAAATTGCATTGGCAGAAAAGTCTTCAATTTTTCACAGGAGTATCAGAATAACACGAATATGTGTATGTTCTAGCAGCATTTTCTAGATGTGTTTGAATCAGTTTCTCGGACCCAAACCTGCATCTAGCAATGTGCGGTGTGATTTACATTACTTTTAATGTAAAACCCGCATAGACGTTCAGATGTGTGATCACCGATGTGTGTTACTTGCGTCTTTCAGATCCGTTCAAATAATTGTCATGTCAATTCTTGATCCGTTTGACGCAGCAGACGCCCTTTTTAAAGCTATAGGGTGCATTCCTGCTGCAGCAAAAACGCTGCAGCAAAATCACTTTGGGTGCGTGTTGGAAGCGTTTTGCGCTGCACTTTTGAATACATTTTTCAGATCTAAAATGTATTCAAAACTCTGTGTGAACATACCCTAAGAGCCCTCTGCCGATTCGGAAGCGGGTTCCTTATCTGATGAGTCATGTTTGCTGCTTCATTGAATGGATGGATGTTGGAGTGTCATCGAGGATCATCAAAGAACAAACACCCCTGCAACCATTGCTGGAAGTACGTGAGCTGATTGTGGCAGAGCTTTGGACTGGGGGATGTTTTTGTGGCATTCTCCGGGTCACTTATCCATGTGGAAGGCAGTTTGGGTATGGATCCATTTCTGCAGATGTGATATTCACGCTTACAGTTGTCTTTCCTGGGGTGTATGGTTTCTCCTAGCAAGACAATGTGACAAGTCACATGGCTAGAAATGTTTGACATTGGTTGGAAAAGAATGACCAAGACTTCAAAGTACTGCCCTGGCCCCTAATTCCTAAATTTAAACTCAATTGATAATCTATGGGAGCCCAGGAATGGTGGTGTTTGCTATATGGACCCTCAGCAGCTGTGGGTTGCAGTCGGCTCCAGGTATCTGGGACAACCTACTAGGACCTCATTGAGTCTCTCCCAGCCCGTCCATCTGCTGTAACTGCTGCACACAGCGACTACTCTGGATATTAGCTGCTGGTTATAATAATGTGACTTGACTGTGTAGATACTGTAACTAGACTTATTTAACATTTCTTCTGTTACTAAATTTCATCTTTGGATGGTTTTAAAAATTATTTGGTTAAAGATTTTATTTTATTTTTTCTAATAATCCACCAATCTGATATGTTGCAGCGTACCAGTCCAGAGGGCGGCATCCATCTCAATTGTCACTATTGTCACAACATGTTTACCGGCAAACCAAGACGGGTTGGCGGGTAAGGATTTTGCTTTTTTTGACCGGGAGCGGGACTTGGCAGATTAGTTCACATTTTAATCATGCCCCCCTTTTTGTGTTCTAGGACCACGGTACCCTTTTCTCTGTAAAGATTGCTGTGAGGACTACAAACGTCTTCATGGAGTGGTGTCGCAGTGCGAATATTGTAAGCAGGAAAAAATCCTGCATGAAAAGATACGGTTTTTCGGGTGAAGAAAAATTTTTTTTGTAGTGGGGGAAAGAAAAACCCCTAAGGGAAATGTAGTAGTGCCCAGTGGCGAACCCCAAAACTGCGGGTCTGTATGAGTCCCAGTGGCAAAACCCCTAACTGCAAGTGTTTTGAGTGCCCATGGCAAACCCCTAACGCGCTGTAGAGTGCCCAGTGGCGAACCCCAAACTGAGCTGTAGAGTCCCCAGGGGTGTACCCACAACGCAGGTCTGATGAGTGCCCAGTGGTTTCCCCACAACTGCAGTTTTAAATGGGCCCATGGGTTACCCACAACTGCAGGTCTGTATGAGAGTGCCCATGGCGTAACCCCAACTGCGGTCTATGAGTGCCCATGGGAAAAACCCCTAACCGCGGGTCAAAGAGTGCCCAGGGGTTTAAACCCCCTTTAACCGCGGGTCTATGATGCCCAGGGTGAAACCCCCAAACCCGCGGGTCCATGATCCCAGGGGTGTAACTCCAAACCGCGGGTCATAAAAGTGCCCATGGTGAAACCCCAACTGCAGTCTATAGTCCCCAGGGGTTAACCCCTAACCCCAGGCCCCATGGTCCCAGGTGTAACTCCTAACCGCAGGCTATGAGCCCCGGGGGGGTGAAACCCTAACCGCAGGTCTATGATCCCATGGGTAACTCCTAACCGCGGGTCAATATGCCCAGGGGTGTAACCCTAACCCAGGCCTAAGTGCCCTGGTGTAATCCAAACCGCAGGCCAAAGGGCCCAGGGTTAACCCCAACCGCAGGTCGTAAGAGGCCCAGGGGGGAAAACCCCCCAACCGCAGGTCTATGAGTGCCCAGGGGTGAAACCCCCAACCGCGGGCGTATGAGTGCCCAGTGGTGTAACCCCTAACCGCAGTCTATGAGCCCATGGGGAAAACCCTAACCGCAGGTCTAGGGGGCCAAAAGGGTGAAACCCCCAACCGCAGGTCTATGGGGCCCCAGGGGGTGTAACCCCTAACCGCGGGTCTAAGAGTGCCCATGGTTAACCCCTAACGCAGGTCTATGATGCCCAGGGGTTTAACTCCTAACCGCAATCAAATGAGTCCCAGGGGTGAAACCCCTAACCGCGGGTCTGTATGAGTGCCCAGGGGTGAAACCCCAAACCCGCAGGCAAGAGTGCCCAGTGTGTAACCCCAAACCGCAGTCTGAGGGGCCCCAGGGGTGAACTCCTAACCCAGGTCTATGCCCATGGTGTAACCCCAAAAACCGCAGGCTATGATCCCCAGGGTGTAACCCCTAACCGCAAGTCTGTATTAGTCCCAGGGTTTACACCCCTAACCGCGGGTCTATGAGTGCCCATTGGTGTAACCCTAACCGCAAGTCTGATATGAGTGCCCAGTGGTGTACCCCTAACTCATGTCTATGAGTGCCCAGTGGTGTAACCCCAAACCGCAGGTCTGTTGAGTGCCCAGTGTGAACCCTAACCGCAGGTCTATGAGTTGCCCAGTGGTGTAACCCTAACCGCAGGTCTACTGTAGTGCCCATGGTGAACTCCTAACCGCAGGTCTATGAGTGCCCATTGTGTAACCCCTAACCGCAGAAGTTTCTGTAATGAGTGCCCAGTGGTGTAACTCCTAACCGCAAGTCTATGAGTGCCCAGTGGTAACCCCTAACCGCAGGTCTGTATAGAGTGCCCAGTGGTGTAACCCTAACCGCAGTCTATGAGTGCCCAGTGGTAACCCCTAAACCGCAGGTCTATGATTGCCCAGTGGTGTAACCCTAACGCAGGTCTATGATGCCCAGTGTGTAACTCCTACCGCAGGTCTATGATGCCCAGTGGTGTAACTCCAACCGCAGGTCTGATGAGTGCCCAGTGGTGTTAACCCCTAACCGCAGTCTGTATAGAGTGCCCAGTGGTGTAACCCCTAACCGCAGGTCTATGAGTGCCCATGGTGTAACCCCTAACCGCAGTCTTATGAGTGCCCAGTGGCGTAACCCCTAACTGCAGGTCTGTATGAGTGCCCAGTGGCGTAACCCCTAACTGCAGGTCTGTATGAGTGCCCAGTGGTGTAACCCCTAACCGCAGGTCTGTATGAGTGCCCAGTGGTGTAACCCCTAACCGCAGGTCTATGAGTGCCCAGTGGTGTAACCCCTAACCGCAGGTCTATGAGTGCCCAGTGGTGTAACACCTATCAGCAGGTCTATGAGTGACCAGTGGTGTAACGCCGAAACGCAAGGCTATGAGTGCCCAGTGGTGTAACCCCTAACCGCAGGACTAGGAGTTCCCAGCGGTGTAACTCCTATCCGGTGTTCTTTGAGTGCCCAGTGGTGTAACTCCTAACTGCAGGTCTATGAGTGCCCAGTGGTGTAACTCCTAACCGCAGGTCTATGAGTGCCCAGTGGTGTAACCCCTAACCGCAAGTCTGTATGAGTGCCCAGTGGTGTAACCCCTAACCGCAGGTCTATGAGTGCCCAGTGGTGTAACCCCTAACCGCAGGTCTGTATGAGTGCCCAGTGGTGTAACCCCTAACCGCAGGTCTATGAGTGCCCAGTGGTGTAACCCCTAACCGCAGGTCTGTATGAGTGCCCAGTGGTGTAACCCCTAACTGCAAGTGTATGAGAGTGCCCAGTGGTGTAACCCCTAACCGCAGGTCTATGAGTGCCCAGTGGTGTAACTCCTAACCGCAGGTCTATGAGTGCCCAGTGGTGTAACACCTAACCGCAGGTCTATGAGTGCCCAGTGGTGTAACTCCTAACCGCAGGTCTATGAGTGCCCAGTGGTGTAACTCCTAACTGCAGGTCTATGAGTGCCCAGTGGTGTAACTCCTAACCGCAGGCCTATGAGTGCCCAGTGGTGTAACCCCTAACCGCAGGTCTATGAGTGCCCAGTGGTGTAACCCCTAACCGCAGGTCTATGAGTGCCCAGTGGTGTAACCCCTAACCGCAGGTCTATGAGTGCCCAGTGGTGTAACTCCTAACCGCAGGTCTATGAGTGCCCAGTGGTGTAACCCCCTAACCGCAGGCCTATGAGAGTGCCCAATGGCGTAACTCCTAACTGCAGGCTTACAGGAGTGCCCTAGGGCGTGTCTCTACTAACAAAGTGTTTCTGAATCTGTCAGTGACTGAAAGGGGATATCTAGTTTGAGAATGTTGCAAAATGAATCGGAGAAGTAAACCAGATAAAACAAGTCCTTACATATAACATCAGAAAGCTGCTGGAAATCACTTTCTATTCTGAACTCAGGAGCTTCATTGGAACATGTACTTTAAATACAATGTAACAGGAAAAAAAAAATTGGGTTCCTCATCTGGTGCCCAAAGGAGCTGCTCGTACAGACACATGTAAAGAGCAGTACATGACATGTAGTACTTCACTGTACTGTAGAGAGGCGCTACTAGACCGCAAATCAATGCATGCTCTGCACTAATACATGTAAGAGCAGTACAGGACATGTCATGTAGTACCGCACTGTACTGTAGAGAGGCGCTATAGACTGCCAATCACTGCATGCACCTCACTAATACATGTAAGAGCAGTACAGGACATGTAGTACCACACTGTACTGTAGAGAGGAGCTATAGACCGCCAATCACTGCATGCACCTCACTAATACATGTAAGAGCAGTACAGGACATGTAGTACCGCATTGTACTGTAGAGAGGTGCTATAGACCGCCAATCACTGCATGCACCTCACTAATACATGTAAGAGCAGTACAGGACATGTAGTACCACACTGTACTGTAGAGAGGCGCTATAGACCACCAATCACTGCATGCACCTCACTAATACATGTAAGAGCAGTACAGGACATGTAGTACTGCACTGTACTGTAGAGAGGTGCTATAGACCACCAATCACTGCATGCACCTCACTAATACATGTAAGAGCAGTACAGGACATGTAGTACCGCACTGTACTGTAGAGAGGTGCTACTAGGTCACCAATCACTGCATGCACCTCACTAACACATGTAAGAGCAGTACAGAATATGTAGTTCCGTACTGTAGAGGCACTATAGACCCCAATCACTGCATGCACCTCACTAACACATGTAAGAGCAGTACAGGACATATAGTATCACATTGTACTGTAGAGGCGCTATAGACCGCCAATCACTGCATGTACTTCACTAATACATGTAAGAGCAGTACAGGACATGTAGTACTGCACTGCACTGCACTGTAGAGAGGCGCTACTAGAGGTGCTATAGACCACCAATCACTGCATGCATCTCACTAACACATGTAAGAGCAGTACAGGACATGTAGTACTGCACTGCACTGTAGAGAGGCGCTACTAGAGGCGCTACTAGAGCACCATTCACTGCATGTACCTCACTACTACATGTAAGTCGTACCAGACATGTAGTACCACTCTGTACTGTAGAGAGGAGCTACCAGACCACCAATCACTGCATGCACTGCACTAATACGGCCCCATAGACGGTCATTATTCACAGCGCGTACGCGCTTTAAATAATGTGCATGTCACTTTCTCCCCGCCCGGCATATTCGCCGAGCAGGGAGAAGAGACGGAATCCATAGTTCTTTATGAGAACTGTGGATTACCGTAATGACTGGGACGGATTTCAGCCGTATTGGAGCGCAAATCCGGCGCGCAGTACAGCTGAAATCCGTGCACAAATCAGCCGTGTGAACAAGGCCTAAGAGCAGTACAGAACATGTAGTACCGCACTGTAGGTTGTTCATCCTCTCTCCTCCTTTAGCTTATGAATACATTTGGAGTAGGCTTCATATTATAAACCTGTCCATTTTTTAATCCATATTTCTACCTCATTGGGGTTTTTGCCTTCCTCTGGATCAACACCTTAGCACAACAGGCTGAACTGGATGGACGTCTTGTCTTTTTTCGGCCTTACCAAACTATGAAACTATGAATTGAAGTGGTTTTTATGGTGTAACTTGCAGTCTTTGGTTACTGATATCCTGCTATTCTGTGTGCACATAGTCTGTGCTCACCCAGGTGTCGTGGTGGTTACAGGAAATCTGAATAGTCTGATCCTGTTGGCGTTACCTCCCTATTTTTGCCCCCTCTTTTTACTACCCTACGTTTGTCTGCAGATGTGCATATAGCCAAGTAATCTAGCAGTTGTTAGAAACTGGTGATGCCATAGACCCTATTAGTTTGTTTTGCTCTCCCCCCGCGATACTCTTGTGCCCTCATCGTTTGTAAGCACAGTTCTGCTCCTCAGATGATCCAGTAACGAGGGTCGCAGCAGCCGATCTTGTTTCACCGTCTGTAGCTCTGAGATTTAAAAAAACAAAACAAAAAACTCCTTTTCAGCACCTTCTTTTAGAAAGTATTATGGAAGGTGGATTACACACGGGTGCCAGACACATTTGGGGAAACCACTGTGAATTACCCAGTTCCTAGTGTTACTTACCTCATTTGTTTCTCTTGCAGGCTGTGTGCTGCTCTACAAACAGGACTTTACGAAGAACCTAGGCCTGTGCTGTATAACCTGTACTTACTGTTCGCAAACCTGCCAGCGAGCGGTCACTGAGGAGCTGGATGGTAGCACGTGGGATTTTTGCAGTGAAGAATGCAAGAGCAAGTACCTACTGTGGTACTTCAAGGTAATCCCCATCAATTCACTGGAATATAAATTTAACCAAGACACTAGAAGCAATTCCTCAGTGTGGTTGATGATACTTGGTCAGTAGAGACACTGCATCTCTCTCTACATGAACAGATTACAAGATTAATCCTTTAAAGGGGTTGTCTCACTACAAGGATTGCTGCTTTTTATGTTAAAGATCTTGCAAAAACAAGTCGCTTTGCAATATGTGTTCATTAAGTGTCCTTTCTATTCCTAGATATCCCCTCTTGTATGGGCTGCATCAGCTCATCAGGTCGCTATAGCTACAGACCTGTTCCATCTCTCCTGATAGGCTATCAGCGCTTGTTGCTATAGCTACAGACCTGTTCCATCTCTCCTGATAGGCTATCAGCGCTGGTTGCTATAGCTACAGACCTGTTCCATCTCTCCTGATAGGCTATCAGCGCTGGTCGCTATAGCTACAGACCTGTTCCATCTCTCCTGATAGGCTATCAGCGCTTGTTGCTATAGCTACAGACCTGTTCCATCTCTCCTGATAGGCTATCAGCGCTGGTTGCTATAGCTACAGACCTGTTCCATCTCTCCTGATAGGCTATCAGCGCTGGTCGCTATAGCTACAGACCTGTTCCATCTCTCCTGATAGGCTATCAGCGCTTGTTTGCTATAGCTACAGACCTGTTCCATCTCTCCTGATAGGCTATCAGCGCTGGTCGCTATAGCTACAGACCTGTTCCATCTCTCCTGATAGGCTATCAGCGCTGGTTGCTATAGCTACAGATCTGTTCAGTCTCGCCTGATAGGCTGCCAGCACTGGTCACTATAGCTACAGACCTGGCTTCTACTGCAGCCTAGTAGAAGCCAGTAAACACATCCCTGAATTCAAAGTGAAATCAAGAAAACAGGACTGTGGTAACATGAGTCAATGTAGTGACACAACCCCTTTAAGGATATATTCACACGGCATGCTGCGGCGCCTAATGTGCGCACCGCAATACGCTGGGCATTTAAGAAGTACGTGATGGACAGCGCGTACTGCTAAAGTGTGGGGGAGCTGGCCCCGTTCACTTCCATTAATTACGGTGCTTAAGCACCCGGAAGAAGTGACATGTCACTACTGTTGCGCGTTTTGTACGCCGGGGGAGACTGCCGTAATTCCTACATCTGAGAGCCATGACTTACCGTAATTGCAAGGTGTGTTGAAACGCAAATACGCGCCGGAATGCGCCCTGCAGTTACGCCGCGTGAGCACACCCTAATAGTCATTAACCGCCTCAGCCATTTATTAAAGACCTTAAAGCGGTCGTCCAGAGAGCAAAAAAAAAAGTTCTCAAATGGCTTCTTGTGATGTATTCTCAGCTAATTTGTGATTTTCCTGTTCTGTATGTGGCCTCCCTTCCCTGCAGTTGAGCATCTGCAATTCGTGTTTGAACACAGTTTTCCCCCTGTGGAAATTCAGAAACTTTATGCCCCTGAATTCTTGGTGCTTTGTCAGTCTTTCTCCCTAAACTCTATGGTGATGCACACCCCATGTTCCCTTCCTCATTTTTTAGCCCTTGGGCGGCACAATCAAAGAGGCATACCTTCAAAGTCTGCCATTACTACTTTGGTCACCCGTTCTCCTGGGCTTGACACAGAGCTGTTTCCTGTGTGTCAGGAGTCACAGAACTGCTGAGCTTCCTGTCTTCAAACAGCTGTTTTTCAGCCACAGAAAATGTAATGAACGTGCACTAAAGTGCTTAAAGGGGTTGTCTCATCTCATGAATGAAATAATGCTGCTTTGCTGTCACTTCCTGGTCAAGCTGTCTGTAATTAGCATATGAGCTCCTTGTATTCAGACTTCTCTGTTTATTATGTTTATTAGTCTAGATTAGATAAATTACCTTCTACCAGGACAGGAGAAGCTGCTGAGCTAAAGTAAACAGTAGTAATTACGGTCTTTTGTCTGAAAGATCAGATAACACACAAGGTCTCACACTGTGTGATGACTTCACTCCCTGCTATCAGATGGAACAAAGGGCAGGGGAGAAGTAGTACACAGGTCGGTCACTTAGGAAACCAGAGAGCGCTCAGAAGGTGTAGCTCCTTAAGGGCTCGTTCACACGGCTTATTTGGGCACGGATTTCAGCCGTATTGCGTGCTGTATTTGCGCTGCAGTACGGCTGAAATCCGTCCCTGTCATTACGGTAATCCACAGTTCTCATAGAGAACTATGGATTCCGTCTCCTCTCCCGGCGAACTGCCGTAATTGCGGGGCGAAATCTGTCCCCGCAATTACGTCAGCAATAAGCCGTGTGAACTAGCCCTAACACTTGTAGCTCCTTAACAAAACAAAAAAAAAAATGAACAAAGCTATGTATTTGGAAAACGTCTTCATTTACTGTTCCCTCCATGTTGAAAGCTAATCTTTTTTAGTGAGACAACCCCTTTAACTAAGAATTAGTTGATAATAACCATAAAAAAAAAAATTCTATTAAACAACCCAGTCCTCCCCACCTCCCTTACTGGACTAAGCAAATTTTTATGCCTTTCGTCATCACACTAATAAAAAAAAAATGTATTGCTATTTGGTGTAAAGAAAAAATCTACCTTGCCAAGTATGTATAATTTATATTTAAAAAAAAAAAAAAATCTGTTACGATTACAGCGAAACAAAATAAATATTTTTCTCTGGTCGTGTTTTGGATCCGAAAATCACAGCTTCAGGAATGTCTGAACACAGGGTGTAACTTCTGACTAGGCGCCATCTTGGATTACACGACGATCTATACAAACTACTACAGGCAGCCATTTTGTTTAACACATTAATGACAAAAGATATACCTACAGCTTTTACATGCTGTACTATATAAGTATGTGCCTATTATGTATATAATATATATATGTATATGTGAAGTATATACTAACTAATACATTAAAATAGAGACAAAGGATCACACATATATAATCTTTGTTCCCATCCACAACAGTCGCATTAGGGGATTTAAAGCATTGATCATCCGGTCGCTTGTAAAATTCTTAGTGCTGTGTGAAACTGATGATTGTGATGCACATTTTCATTACGAGTTGTTACGGACTAATTGCATTTTATTTTTTAAAAATGTAAAAAATTAAAAAAAAATTGTGATGTCTTCTTGTTTTCCTGTAGGCAGCCCGATGTCACGCCTGTAAACGGCAGGGAAAATTGGTAGAAACAATTCACTGGCGCGGAGAAATAAAACATTTCTGCAATCAACAATGTCTGTTACGTTTCTATAACCAACAAAACCAGCCCAATCTAGACACCCAGAAAGGGCCAGAAAGCCTGCTTCACAGTAAGAAAGGTATGTGACGCCCCTGCCTGCAGCTCCCCACCACTTTGTCCGGCAGGTAGTTGCTGATCTCTTCACATACAGTTGGCTTAGTTTAAAGGGGTTTTGCCACTATTTCATTTCATACCTCCTGCATCCAGCTCTGTGTGCTCAGGAGGAGGCATGTGTGATTTGTTTGAATTTCATATCATGTGACCCAGCAGGATGACATCACCAGGCCTTTCCTCTCTAGTCAAAGAAAGGTAAAGTAAAGTTTTTGCCTTGCAGCACAAGGAACCTAGGTTCAAATCCCTGCAGAAACCAGACCTGTGGATTGTTTTTTCTCTTTATCAATGCACAGACCTGATTGAGGTTTCTTTTTTTTTTCTTCATTTATTTGTACTGTTAGGCTATGTTCACACGGGGTAATTTCACCGTGTATTTGCCCTCTAATACGGGCGAGATGCGCACCGAAATTCCGGTAATTCATAGTTCTCATAGAGAACTATGGATTACGCCTCCTCTCCCCGCTCATACAATACGATCGTATTGTACACACGGGGAGATAAGCGACATGACAGTTACTTGCGGCGAATACGTGCAGCGAGTAATGCATGTCTATGGGGCTGGCGGGCGCCCCCCCACAGTGGGCGTATGCACATATTAGCGCAAGCTCCCGAAAGACACAAAGTATTGCGGTACGCAGTGCAGTACATCGTGTGAACTTACCCTTAGGAGATCAGAGGATGGGAGTAGAATGACAGCACCTGGGGTTTGAACACTCAGTAGCTGCCTGAGAGGAGAGGTGATCTCTCATATATGAGAGTTGGTTTCATATAGAAAGTGGTGATGATGCTTGGTCAAAGAACAGCTCTTTCAATGTAAGAGGAGAGAAAACTTTTTTTTTTTTAAATCATACAAATTTAGTTTTGCTAAAGGGGTTTTGCCACGAAGTAGAATTGATGTGGAAAGCTTGCAAATGAAATAACAAACATTTTCACCATTCATTATTATTAAAAATTAAAACCGTTTTCGTCTTAGCTGCTCCTTTAGTGATCCATTGTTTAGAGCTCGTCTCCAGGGGATACGACCAGGGCTGAGAGCTCCTCACTCCTGGCCCCAAATGCTCCGACATCTTCTCCTCTCAGGCAGCTACTGAGTGTTTAACCCCAGGTGCTGTCACTCTACTCCTGTCCTCTGTACTCCTTAGTAATTAGTCAAACAGTGCAAATAAATAAAAAAGAAACCTCAATCAGGTCTGTGCATTGATAAAGAGAAAATAAAAATCCACAGGTTTGGTTCCTGCAGAGATTTGAAGCTAGGAACCTTGTGCCTGGAGACAAAAACTTTACCTCTCAGCTACTCACAGCTCTTTACATAAACAGACCTTTCTTTGACTACAGAGAGGGAAGGCCTGGTGATGTCATCCTGCTGCGTCACATGATCTGCAATTCAAACAGATCACACACGCCCCCTTCTGAGCACACAGAGCTGAAGAGCTGGTGGTATGAAATGAGATCGTGGCAAAACCCCTTTAAAAGTATTACTGGCCATGTTATCCGCTTGTCATATTTTGATGCGCTAATGTGTTCTAGTTTAAAAATTCACGTAGTTTCTAAAATGCAACATCAACAATACATGTTTAGGTGAAATCAGCAGCTGAGTTTGGGTAGTCCCCATGAGCCTAGAGTTGTACTGGACGCTTGCAAAGCGATCTGTAGTCTCCTTAGTATTTGCGGTCGTCCCCAAAGTTCTTTGTCGTATTATGATTAGCGGATTGGCGAAAAAGTGACTTGTGACCATTTCAACACCGCATTGCAGAATATGTAGCTCTATGTAACGAGCAGGAAATAAATTGTGACAAGGTTAATAAAGGTCATCCTGCTTTTTATTAAATTTTGATTTGAACTTGGTCTTAATCTCGTCAGGTCAGAACGCAGGATCCAAACCTCCAGCAAGTACACAACAAAAAACAGAGTCTAACACAGTAAGTAAAACTAAAAAAAAAAAAAAGCCAAAAATTGTAAGAAAGGAGCTTTTTTATGAAGTGTTGACAATGACAAGTGTCTGACGTAGAGGTGGTTTTAGTTATCGTTGTGCCCCTGCTGTCCCCGGTAACTATAGGAGCAGCTCCATTCTGGCTGATAGAAGTAAGTCCCAAGTGGATGGTATCCATAGGTCTTAATGAGACAAATGCCCCAGATGGTCTTCATGATACAACACATTCTAATATTATGAAGAGATGCTACAGAACAACCCTTTTTTTCCTGATTTGATCATTGAATGTAGTACCCTTACCGCCATACCTCCCAACCATCCCGAGACAGTCCCAATTTGGGGAGAAATGTCCTGCCGTCCTGGGTCGGCTGGGAGAAGTCCCAATTTTTGGGGATGTTCTAGGGATCCATGGCATATGCCCTGAAAACCCGGGACTGCGCCATTCACGAAACTGTTTACGTGTCCATGGGACGCACAAACAGTGGGTGCTGCAGAATCACTTGCCGGCTGTCATCCAGCGTGTGTAGAAGAATAGTTGCACCGAGGAAGCGTCCTCAAAACGCTCCCCGGACATCACTGGCTGCAGTGGGCGCCTGCTGTCGGATGTCACTCAGCTTTCTCGGGCATTGGATAGGCTATCATTCATCCAGAAAAGCTGAGTGGCACCCATCCCCCACAGAGGACACCCAGGAAAGCACAGTAGCACGCATCCCCCACAGCATGCACCCAGCTTTTCTGGATGCCTGCTGTGGGGGATATCGCCCAACTTTCCCAGGCACTGGATAGGATATCCAATGTCCGGGAAAGCTGCGTGGTGCCCCATCTTTAGATTTACTGTTTCTTTTTTACTTTACCAGTTTTCCTTTTGCTATGGATTTTTTGGACTACGTCAGACCAACGTTGCCACTTTTGGTGTCAAAGTGTTTATTTAAATAGTTTTTTCTGTTGCTGCATTGAAATTTTTTTTTTTACATTGTTAGTAATAGAGGTATCTAACAGACGCCTCTCCATTTTTATCACTAGGGTTTGGTGTGAGCTGGAGGTGTGTTTTGTCATTACCACAAGGTCCACATTAAACCCTCCTCACTATTACCCCAGTACCAAATGCACCAGGGATACTGGGAAGAGCTGGGTAACAGCTGGACCCTCTAATCTAATTTGTAGCGGCTTCAGGCGGGTATTTTTAGGAAGGGGCGGGACCAGTTCTCCATGGACCTTCCCATTCTGATAGCATCAGGCTGCAGCTGTCTGTTTTACTTTGGTTGGCTATGGTAACTGGCGGGAACCCACGTCCTTTTTCTTTTGGGGGGGGGGGGGGTTTTTGTTTTTTTCTTTTTAATTTTATATTAAAAAAAAAAAGTGGGGTGACCCCATTTTTCATAACCAGCCAAGGTACAACTGACAGCTGCAGCCTGATACTGAATATTGGTCCTTTCCAACCATAAAAATACTAGCCTGCAGCCACCCCAGAAGCATACTATCACGTCAGATGGTCCCCCTCTGACGGTAACCTGGCTCTTTCCAGTACCCCTGGTGCGTTGTGTACTGGGGTAATAGTGACAAAGGGTTAGTGTCAGCCTTGTGGTGATGAAAAACACTGCTGGCTAACACGCCTCTATTACTGACACTGTAAAAACACAAACACAAAAAAACTATTTAAATAAACATCCCGATATCAGCCCTCATTGACCATTTTATTAAAGGCAATGCTGGTCCGACGTAGTTCAACTAATCTGTCTTAGGCCAAATAAGGACATCTGTAGAGAAATAGAAAATACAAAACCAGTTAGTGCTAAGCTCCATCCCCTACACCCTATAAAGGTCATGGCTGATCTTCTGGGGGTGCAGGTGATGGAGTACAGGCCTCACCACAATCACTGGGGGTTTGCTCCTCGGACTATGCCTAGGGCCAACACAAGATACAACCCCCGCCTAACATCCTATAACCCCTTCACCCCACAGCCCCCTCTACTCCACCTATTACTCCATGGGGTAACCGCTAGAAAGGTGCTGGAAAAGTGATAAGTCTAAGATGTTTGTGTGCTTAATTCTGCAGGGCCGAGTCGTGGCCAGGAGAAGTCGTCATGGCGACCTGGAGCAGAGGGAGAAGGAAGGGGAAAGTGCACAACTCCCATCAGAGAAGACGTCACCTGTGAGTCACTGGAAGTAACTGCATTGTAGATACGTGTGCGGAGCACCTGCGTACAACTGGTATCTACCCCCACATGGTCACTGTATGGCAGGAATATTGGTAGTAGTGTTATGGTTTGCTGCACTACGCCTTCTTAGCACTGTTGAAAGTACGCACATACCTTCAACAGCGCAACAACAGCTTTCTGCCTCCTATGCATTTCTATTTCTCAGAGTGTGAGCACCCGAAAGTAACAGGTTCTTTTCATGGGAGCACAGTGGGCGCCGAGAAGTACGATCGTAAAATCACCGACGTCTGAAAGACAGTGATGAATTTACCCAGCACTTAGTCAGTTTGCTCAGATTCGTTAATTGATTTTACCGTATTTGCATGGCGTACTTCAGCGGAATTACACAACAACGTACGCCTCGTAAATATGCCGTGTGAACGTGCCCTTATACAATGAAGCACAACTGATGACTCGGTGTAGTATACATTGTAAAGGGATGATACATAACTGCAAGTTACTGTTACGTTTTACGATGTGTTAATAGCCGGGGGCTGGCATATATATATATCAGATGACATGAGACGCGGCTGAATGCTTGACACATTGCTTAAAGGTTTGCTGCACACGTTCTGACAGTCCAGGAAATGAGCACGGTGCTGGGATTAGAAAATAATTTCCTTTGTAACATAGCAATGACCTCTCCTCCATGCTCACGTTGTGTGTATGGTCTTAATGCAAAACCTCAAAAGGGGTATGTAACAACTGATCTGTCTGAACATCTTAGGCATCACCAAAACCAAGCTCCCCACAGACTTCTCCTGCTCCTCCTCCACCTCCTAGTCCAAGCGTACCACGTAAAAACAAGGCTGCCATGTGCAAACCATTAATGCAGAATCGTGGGGTCTCGTGTCGAGTGGAAACAAAAAGCAAAGACTGTCAGACAGGTAAGTGTGCAAGTCGCAGGACCGGCATATAACTATACATAGTTGAGTCACATTATTATGACTGTTCTCAAGAGTAGCTGCCGTGTGCAGCTGGTCGGGCTGGGTGTGACTCAGTGAGGTTCTGGTAGGTTGACGCAGGTAGCTGGAGCCGACTGCATCCCACAGCTGCTGGAGGGGCCATAGAGCCAACACCACCATCCAGGGGCCCCACATGCTGACTGCACCCCACAGCTGCTGGGGGGTGAATAGCTCCAACACCACCATCCAGGGGCCCCACATGCTGACTGCACCCACAGCTGCTGGAGAGTCCATAGAGCCAACACCACCATCCAGGAGCCCCACATGCTGACTGCACCCACAGCTGCTGGAGGGTAAAAAGAGCCAACACCACCATCCAGGGCACCCAAATGCTGACAGAACCCACAGCTGCTGGGGGCCATAGAGCCAACACCACCATCCAGGAGCCCCACATGCTGACTGCACCCACAGCTGCTGGGGGCCATAGAGCCAACACCACCATCCAGGGGCCAGACATGCTGACTGCATCCCACAGCTGCTGGAGGGGCCATAGAGCCAACACCACCATCCAGGGGCTCCACATGCTGACTGCACCCACAGCTGCTGGAGGGGCCATAGAGCCAACACCACCATCCAGGGGCCCCACATGCTGACTGCACCCACAGCTGCTGGAGGGGCCATAGAGCCAACACCACCATCCAGGGGCCCCACATGCTGACTGCACCCACAGCTGCTGGAAGGGCCATAGAGCCAACAACACCATCCAGGGGCCCCACATGCTGACTGCACCCACAGCTGCTGGAGGGGCCATAGAGCCAACACCACCATCCAGGGGCCCCACATGCTGACTGCATCGCACAGCTGCTGGAGGGGTCCATAGAGCCAACACCACCATCCAGGGGCCCCACATGCTGACTGCACCCACAGCTGCTGGAGGGGCCATAGAGCCAACACCACCATCCAGGGGCCCCACATGCTGACTGCATCCCACAGCTGCTGGAGGGGCCATAGAGCCAACACCACCATCCAGGGGCCCCACATGCTGACTGCACCCACAGGTGGGGCCATAGAGCCAACACCACCATCCAGGGGCCCCACATGCTGACTGCACCCACAGCTGCTGGAGGGGCCATAGAGCCAACACCACCATCCAGGGGCCCCACATGCTGACTGCATCCCACAGCTGCTGGAGGGGCCATAGAGCCAACACCACCATCCAGGGGCCCCACATGCTGACTGCATCCCACAGCTGCTGGAGGGGCCATAGAGCCAACACCACCATCCAGGGGCCCCACATGCTGACTGCACCCACAGCTGCTGGAGGGGCCATAGAGCCAACACCACCATCCAGGGGCCCCACATGCTGACTGCACCCACAGCTGCTGGAGGGGCCATAGAGCCAACACCACCATCCAGGGGCCCCACATGCTGACTGCACCCACAGCTGCAGGAGGGTGCATGGGGGAGCAAACATGAATATTGAGGCAGTCCCACAGATGCTTTAATTGAGTTTGTTAGGTCTACACGGCATTGGACAAAAACACACTGAAAACCAAATCCTAAAATCATTCATAGAATTTCGGTTTTTTTCCCAGTACATGTCAAAAACGGCTCAAAAAAAATTGTCACTTTTTTTTTGCAGAAATGCACAGCATTATAATTGTGGATATCAAAAAACATCCACCATTTTACATAGTCTCCAGTAGTAAATTTTCTGCTCTGCCGTTTTTTTGCAACATGTTACCCAAAAAACGACCAACAGAGAAAAAAAAATTCTGTGCAGACAACAGAGCGTTTTTACTCTTAAAGTCTGTGGGAGCTGTTTTCAGTAGTTTTTTCAGAAGTTTTAGAAAACGAAAAACACTGAAAAAACGACTGAAAAGCTGTGCAGTGGAGACATAGCCTAAGTCAGGGAAATTAGGGGGCGAGGTAGTACTTGTAAGCCTCAGTCATGCTCTACAAACCAATATTTGACATTTCTACTATACTTTACTACTGAAAAGTTTACTCTACAGAACAGGAAGTGCCTGACTATTAGGCCTAGTGGCCAAAGTGAGAACTGCAGGAGTTCAGGATTGTGTGGGGGTTTTTTTTATATATTGATCGGAATATGGGAAATTAAAAAAAAAAAAAATAATTCTTGAAAAATGTGTTTAACATAAAACATGATTTAAACAGTAGGTCGTTTATTTGGGTTGAACTATACCTGTATTCTGCTAAACCAAGCTTTGTGCAGCTGTCTTTTCCTCAGAATATGCAGACGGGTATCTTATTTTTTCTTTGTTGTTTCTTGCCATAGATGAGGATTGGAAACCACAGGTCATCATTTTACCTATCCCAGTGCCCATATTTGTGCCAATACCTATGAATTTATACTCTCAAAAAGTGCCTGTTCCATTCTCTATGCCTGTTCCGGTGAGTAGTTTTTAGCCTCACTTGTCCTCGTTCCTCACATTGGTTCATTCATCACTTAGTATAGTGTTGTCCCTTTTCCTACCTTTGCTGCATTAGGTGCCTGTACCCGTGCTGCTACCTACCACTTTGGAAAATACTGATAAAATTGTAGAAACCATTGAAGAACTGAAGGTGAAAATTCCTTCCAACCCACTAGAAGCAGATATTCTGGCCATGGCCGAAATGATTGCAGAGGCAGAAGGGCTGGACAAGTCTTCTGATTTGTGTGGTAAGATCACATCTATTGTAAAGTTTCATTTCAAGTCATTTTATTTAACCCCTTAGACTATGTTCACACGGCTTATTTTGGGGCGCATTTCGCCGCGTATTTCGCGACATACTGTGCCTGATACGTGGGGCAATGCGCCCCATAATTTACGGTCATCCATAGCTCTCGTAGAGAACTATGGATTACGCCTCCTCTCCCTGCTCGCACAATACGATCATATTGTACGCGCGGGGAGATAAGTGATATGTCCATTATTTGCGTCGAATACGCACCGCAAGTAATGAATATCTATGGGCCCGACGGGCCATGCCGCGGGAGCACGCGCGTATTAGCGCGAGCTCCTGCAACACACAATGTATTGCGGCGCATACTGTACTCTCCGCAATACATGCGTGAACATACCCTTAAGCCGAATGTCTGAAAAGTACCTAATGACAGCACTTTTTTTTTTTTTTTTTTTTTCCTCCTTGTGTTTCAACAGTCGTAACTTTTTTTTATCTTTTCACTGACGCAGTTGTACGAGGCCTCGTTTTATTCGGAACAAGTTGTACTTTTTTGGGGGAATAGTTTAAGTTTACTTATAAATTATTGCAGAAATTTTTTTACAATTTTTGTTACATTTTTTTTTTTTAAATATCATTCACATTTAACCTGTAGAATTAATCTAACAAGTTATTACGGTCATGAAAATACCTAATATATGTGTAATATGTATAGGGGTATTTTTGTGTGTAATGTATGTACAATTATTTTTTATTAAATATTTTTATTTTATTTTTTCTACACTTTTTTTTACTTTTTAAAAAATCCCATTTAGGGATAACTTTTTTTTAATAAATTCTTTTTTTTTTTTTTTTTTACACTTAGTAATGTATTAGCTTGTTCATATAGGCTAATACATTATAATCTGTGTCAGTTTGACAGGCAGCAGATAGGGCAGCACACAGTGTGCTCCAGCTGCAGCCTACTTACACAGACAGCCATGGGGCTACTCTAGGTCCCCAGGGCTGACCGTGTAGCCGTTCCCCGGGCTCTGTCAGGTCTCCGGAGTCCTGATCACCTGACAGAGCAGGGGAAAGCCCTTCGACTGCGGTCACTGACTGTCAAAGGGTTAAAGGCCGGGAAGCAGAGGTTCCCCCACTACCCGGCGCTTGCAGAGACTGCGCTGGGAACAAGCCTGTGAAGTGCAGCTCTGTTCTCGGCTCTGCTGCCGTAAACCCCGAGGTCAAGACGTCGCTGCAGCCGAATGACCTGAGATGCGTCAAAAGCCGATGGGCGGTCGTCAAAGGGTTAAACATGGTTGTGAAATGGTAAACCTTGGCTGGAACTATTCTGTAATACCTGGGAGCATTGCATGTGGAAATCTGCAGCTGCAGAAAAGTCGTCCTCTATTCAATATCGTCCTGTTCTACTGTAGAGCTGTCCAGCGACCAGAGCGCAGAGGGTCTCTTGGAAGACTGCGATCTCTTTGGGCCAACGCGAGATGACGTCCTGGCCATGGCTGTTAAAATGGCAAATGTACTGGAAGAGCCAGGGCAGGACCTGGAGGCGGACTTTCCAAAAAGTAAGTGTACATTACTGCAAGCATTCCCTCCGTCCATAGGGATCCCTTTATTTTTGCCAATACAGTTTTCTGATACAATGTGGCTCGTGTGCAGATTCGGCCGATATCAATCAATCAAGTGTGGATTTCCTGCTGGATTGTGGGTTAGTGAGCTCCGACGATGCCTCTGAGCAAGATCCTTCCCGAGTTTTAAGAAAGGTGAGCAGTTCCTACAGGCCTTTTATTGTGAAGGAAAATGACTCCGTTGTTCCCACTTGGACGATTGACTCATTTGCATACGCCAAATTGTTCTTAATTTACTTATCGACTGCTAACAGGGTCCGAAGCGTATGCTGTTATCAGAAAAAGAGAGCAGCTCCCGGGACTCCCTTCTAAGCCAACGGAGCACTACAAATCTCAGTTTTACCTATGGCGTCAATGCTTGGAAAACATGGGTGCAGCGAAAGTATGAAGGGGGCGAGCCCAGCAAAGGAGAGGAACTGCGTTTTGGCCGTAAGTAGGAAATAACACTAATAAATGAAGGTTTTTGTTGGGGGTTTTTACTCTGACTCTGTTCTTGCCGCCTTTGAGGCTTTTGTCAGCAGTAAATGTTGGGAAGATTTTTCGGCAAACCACCTCCAACAATAGGATCTGACCTTTGCCACCGTATAAGCATATAGTGACATATGTTGCCCTTCTAGTAGTCACAGCTGGTGATACAACTGTTTCCTGTTGATACAAGTAGCTGTGCTCCCACTACTCCTTCTGTAGTCACAGCTGGTCTACTCCCTTTACCCCTCCTATACTCCTCGCCCTTGTCCCTAAAGTGGTCATAGTAGGGATTACACCACTTTTCTCTTTATATGCACCTTTTGCTTGCAGGAAATTTAGTATCCTGCTTACAGATTGATGCACACTGCCGCACTGTGTGCTTACGTTGTCTGTAGGAAGTGCATATCACAAGGCATTATGGAAAAGGAGCTGATGAGCTCGAGCGCCTTCTATTGGATGTAACAAATCCTCAATTTGCTTTTGACTCGGTCGTTAGAAAGCAAAAGGGATATTAGCCAAGCCAGTATCGCTCATCTGTGGACAGCTGTTTTGGGGTTTTGCCCCTCATCAGTGCAGAGCTTACTGTCTGACTTGGTGGGAGGCAATGAGTGGCAAAGAAAGGGGAATATCTTTCCTTGTGGAGAGCACCATATAGGGGTGTGGGGATTTGAAATTGCCTTTTGCACTCCACTAGGCATCTGCATATCACGAGGCTAATATCCCTTTTGCTTTCTAAAGACTTAGTGGGCCACATTTATGAAAACTGTCTAGGTCTAAATTTCAGTTTGTTGCCCATAGCAACCAATCGGAGCCCCTTTTTGATTTTCAAATGGTGCTCTGGAGAAATTAAAGGGGCGCTCTGGTTGCAATGGGCACTATAGTGAATTTTAGACCTAGCCCGTTTTCATACCTGTGGTCCAGTGAGTCAAAAGCAAATTGAAAATTTGTTACATCCAATAGAGGGTGCTCAAGCTGCTCATCTCCTTTCCAATAATGCTTTGTGATAGTGGAGTGCAAAAGGCAATTTCAAATCGCCACACACCTATTTGGTGCTCTCCCCAAGGAGAGAGATTCCTCTTTCTGTAGGAAGTGGTCATAGATTACATCTTTCAGAAGGGATAGGGCTGAATGCGGTATAAAGGGATGGGAGGAAAATGTATCCAGGGATTATTTTCCAGCGCTCCAGAATATACAAGTTAACATTGATCACTGCAGTGAAACCGGCTTCATCCCACGCTACATATATCGCACTAATCCTCCCAACTTGGATACTTCATTCAGAGCTAACTAGCCATACAATACGAAGTCAAACATTCCAGTTGGGTGGGGGGGGGGGGGAATCCATTTTCCAGTTAAAAAAAATTAAAAAAAAAGTCTTTATTTTCATAGATAAACTTTAAAATCACAGAACACATTTCGTTTGCACACTTGAAACAAATAACGATATGTCTAAGTGTGATCTCTAAACGCGTCAGCTTTTTAATTTTTTTATTTTTTTTTTCAAATGTGCTAATGGATTGTGTTCTGTGATTATTTTTTTATGAAAATAAAGAAGAAACTTTTTAACTGGAAGGATTTTTCTAACTTGAATTTGTGGTTTTGTAGAATATACAAGTGTATCACATATTTATCCATCTGTCTGTGTATCTTTTTATATACTTGTTTTTTTTTTTTTCTTTTTGTGTAGCTAAACCTATGCGTATAAAAGAGGACATTTTAGCCTGTACAGCAGCCGAACTGAACTATGGTTTAGCGCAATTTGTGAAGGAGATAACCCGACCGAATGGTGAACGCTATGAGCCGGACAGCATTTACTATCTTTGCCTGGGCATCCAACAGGTGAGATATTTAGTTGATTCGTTTTTATTTTAAGGTGGTTGCTTTTTAATTAAATGTATGCTGGTGCTGTAGTACTGCCAGCCATCTCCCTGATCTTCTGTTTAAGGCTATCTTCACATGGCGTAATTGCGGCGCGTACAGTACGGCCACAATTACAGCTGGTGATTCGGGAGTCACGATGATCGGAGCATATTCCCGCTGCGCTGGGGGGGGGGCGGCACCATAGACATGCATTACTCACGGCGCGTATTCGCTGCAAGTAATTGACATGCCAATTATCTCCCCGCTTGTACAATACGATTGTATTGTATGAATGGGGAGAGGAGGCGTAATCCATAGTTCTCAGATCTATGGATTACCGTAATCTCTGCGCGCATTTCGCCCGTATTAGAGCGCAAAAATGACAAATACGCGACGAAATTCCCCCGTGTGAACATAGCCTAATACTTGTTCCTGGCAGTCAGATCATCACTGCAGCAGTCAAATGCATTGCATGATGTCACCGTTCAGAGCCCTTCCCTTCTGAATGGTGACTTCAGGAAATGTCAGGTGAATGCCAGGACCAAGACATAAACTGAAGACCCAGGGAGACGGCAGCGCTGGAACAGAAGGGAATATCAGTGGGTGTTTTTTTTTTTTTTATTTCAGTACTGCAGCACTGGCACATAGACAACCCCTTTTAAATGTCCCAAGTATTTATAGAAAAATTACAGAATATCCTTGCCCTCCTCGCCGCTACGGAGCCCAGTACCCCATCTAATTGGTGGAGGCTCTGTTGTGGAACCCAACCGATCTGACCCTTTTATGATGGTGTGTTGTCAGAGAGGTATTCTGTTTAATCCTCATTACCTCCCTATTAATAAATTGTGCCGACAGCCACAATTATTCTTTGATTTTTTTTCTTTTGTCAAGATAACGACTATAAGCGAGATGAAAGTCCACTTTTTCACACGTGGTTTGTCTTATTTGTGAGCATTTAGGCTATGTTCACACGGGTTAAAATTGGGCGCATTTTGCCGTGTATTTCGCGGCGTACTGCGCTCAAATACGGGCGACATGCGCCCCAGTCATTACTGTAATCCATAGTTCTCTATGAGAACTGTGGATTACGTCTCCTCTCCCCGCTCGCACAATACGCCGCGGAGCGAAGATAATTGACATGTCAATTACTAGCGGCAAATACGCACCACGAGTAATGACTGTCATTGGGCCGGCGGGAGCTCGCGGGAGCTCCCGAACACACTGCATATTTGCGGGACGTAATTACGCCCCGCAGTTATACCGTGTGAACATTGCCTAAGAATAATGACCGAGAACGGTTTGATTGGCCTAAGAAGGAATATTGCTAGCAGGTCAGAGGAATTCCAAAAATTTCTCCCTTCATCCTCTACCTTATGCTTTTTGTTGAACTGTTCATCTTTGGGTGGCAAGCCAGCAGGGTGTTTTAGATACAGCAATATATTCAAAACAAAGTCCAACCAGCTCACAGATGTATAAGCGATGGGAGGGTGCACAGCAACTCCCACAGGCCAACGGTTGCAAACAGGAGAAGGAAGGGCTCAGAAGTCTTAGTAGCCAGCACTGTATCTTTAAAATTTAATCAAAACTTCTTCATTATAAATCCATTTAAAGGAGAGACTGACGTGTTTCGGGTGTATGCACCCTTATTCGTGCATACACCCAAAAACGCGTCAGTTTTTCTGACTAAATGGAAATCTATATCTTTTAAATGGATTTTTAATTAAGTTTTGATTAATTTTAAAGATAAGTGCTTGCTACTTGGACTTTTGAGCTTTTCCTGTTTTAGATACTGCTGTATCTATAAATATATATATTATGTATAGTGTTAAACTGTTCTAGAAAAGTTAAGTTCTAGTAGAACGTCTCAAATTTTTAGAACTCGAACCAAACATCTTACTGTTTGTTCGAGTAAAATTCTAATTCTACACTCTAGTTGTAGTTCAGTTTTCAGCGGCTTTTTGCTCTTTTGGTGGCCATCCAATCACCTTTCTGCTCTTTTGCCGGCCCTCCAATCGCCTTTCTGCAGAGCATTGTCAAAAACATCATCACTGAGGTGTAGGGCTCTCATTGGCTGCTAAAATCACATGACCATGTTATATACATTTCACTGTATTGGCTTGTGAACGCCATTTTCAGCTCATTCTCTCTACTGTACAGACTGCTCTTAGTTGGATAGCGCTTTCCTCTCCATAGACAGCAATAGTTAGGGAGTTTGGTATTGCTGGCTGCATCTTTCCCACACCCAGAAGCTGTTGTTTGGTGACATTTGCAGGCTCACATAACGCCTAACTCTCATATACATGGATATATATTATACAGAGTGCTTGGATTTGCTGAATTATATGCAGTGCCCAAAAGTTCAGTTTTTGCAGTTTTGGGGGTTCAGTAATTGTGTAACACACAATCTCCAAATCTCCTATGTCAAATGGGCTTTTGGGCTCCCTCAGGATGCAGGGCCCCGTAGCACCTGGTACCGCTACGCCCCTGCCTGCAAGCTGTCCTCATCTTTTCAGCCATTGAAAGGAATAAAGTATTTTAGCCTCTGATTTTTTTCTTAGAACCAAATTTTCTTCACTAAGTTGTTCCACTGTTATGGATGATAATTCCAGCTTCTCCTCACCTGTGTAGGTATAACAATTAACCAGAACAACTTTTCTCATAGACTTTCGTGAGGTTCGAGTTCGACTAGAACATAGAACCAAACTCACAAAAGCTCAAGGTTCTAATCGAACTAGAACTTTACTGTTCACTCAATTTTATTTTTTGGTATCTGGTGCAAAGTATGCAAAAGTCCTTTTCTTCTAGCTTAACTGAGAAAACCATAAAGCAAAAAAAGTAATAGACCATGTACCCTGTTTCCCCGAAAGTAAGACACCCCTAAAAATAAGACATAGTGCATTTTTAGTTATGAAATTCAGAGTTTGGCTGCTTATGCTGCCGATTGTGATGAAATCACTACAATATATTAATACATATTGATGTTTTGTTCAATAATCAATGTGAATTCTTGTTCATAGAAAAAAAAAAAAAGCATCCCCTAAAAATAAGTCTTAGCTCGTCTTTAGGAGCAAAAAATTAATGTAAGACACTGTCTTATTTTCGGGGAAATAGGGTAAATGAAAAGCTTTGTAACATAGCCTTTATATCGGATCGCTTACACACTATGGATAAAACCATTTTAAATTCTTTGCTGTGACTTAATACTGTACTGTAGCCGGTTTGCATGATGATAGCCACTTAAATGTTAATTTTAATGCTTATTATTATTATTATATTTTTCTTTTTCTTTTTTTCTATTCTATTCACCTATTAACTTCTCTAAAATAACCGGATGGTGAACATTTACACTGACATATATTAACTGACCTTATTTCAATAACTGAATAAGAATCTGACTTAGTGGAACCGCAGTCTGGCACCCAGTAGTAAGAGATGGGGTACAATGCTGTCAGAGGCAGCAGTCGCTCTACCCAGCACACCGTTTAATATGTGTAGTGTTGATTCAGACTCGACACCTCTTTAGAACTTGGGGGAGGGGGACTCTGATAACATATGTGCTGGTAGAGTTTATACAGATAAGGGCTTCTGAGGTTTCTACCTGACATGTGCCCAATTTCAGGGTTGATATTCTCACGAGTGGAAGAAGAACATCTGTGGGACTGTAAGCAGCTGGGCGTGTACTCTCCCTACGTGCTCCTGAACACGCTCATGTTCTTTAATACCAAATTCTTTGGCCTGCGCACCGCGGAGGAGCATATGCAGTTGTCCTTTACCAGCGTCGTCAGACATTCCCGCAAGTGCACGACCAGCAGAGGAACCTCGAAAGTAGTGAGCATCCGATACTACCCGCCCGTGAAACAGAAGAAAGGCAGAGGTAGGTCACATCGAACCGAAACCCTTGATAAATGCTCCTTCATGAAATAGTTGGGTGGTTGTCCTTGTCTGCATCCCTGCACTGAATAGTAGGTCGCACCAGGAGAATGATTTTTCTATCTGCCACTGTACCCCAAAGACTGTTTAGCGAAGCGCAAGCGTGAAGAAGATCAGCAACCGGTGATGGAGCAGCACGAGAATAAGATTAAACCACTACTATGTCCTGTCAAGTTCTATGAGTTATACCTTTCTAAATGGTATGAATCTCTTACGTAAATTGTGACCATGTCCAGCTGATAAAATTAGGGGTTTTTTTTGGGAAGGAATTGAGTGAGAATGCTGAAGTAACTGCTCTGCAAAACTCTGATGTGATGGTACCATTTTAAGGGAACCTTTTAAAGAGTTTTTCCAGCAAGTTGATGGTATAATGCTACCACTGGGGCTTCCTTAAAGGGGTTTTGCCACGATGTAATGTTGACGTGGGATCCTCCAAAATGGGTATTTAATCACTTTTCTAAATATGTGTGATAACAAAAAGGGAAGCCTGTGAGAGCTACGGCATTGCTCAGTACCTCTTAGTTTCCTGAAAGTTTACATTATACACGACCAGGACACTAACAGGAGCTGATCTGGCCGCACTTGCGTGTTTGCACTTCTTATCTGATGACAGGGAACATGAAGGAGCTTGCAAGGGGCAGGGGAGAAAAGTGCAGTGTATGAGGTTGTCTGCTGTATTGAGAATCCACTGGTTGTAATGTAATTATTTGAGTAAACATTGCAGACGCTCCCTTCTTCACTATCTGCTCACCCCCCTCCCTCTCACCCCTGCAGCCCTTCATGACTCAGCATGCTTTGTTTATATTCTCTCCTGAGCAGATAAGAAGTAAGGAACTCACTTTGTGGCAAAACCCCTTTAAAGGGGTTGTCTCACTACAAAGATCAGCTTTCAACATGTTGGGATCACTAAATGAAAATGTTTTCCAAATATATTTTGTTAAGGAGCTACAAGTGATTTTATCACCTTCTGTGCTCTCTGGTTCCCCAAGTGACCGACCTGTGTACTGCCCCCCCCCTCCCTCCTCTCCCGCTGTTTGTTCTATCTGCTAGCAGGGAGTTCAGTCATCACCCAGATGGCACAGCACAGAACTCTGGACAGTGAGAGCTTGTTTATCTGATCTTTCAGACAATAGACAGTAATTACTGCTGTTTACTTTAACTCAGAAGCTTCCTTGGTCCTGACAGCATGAGATTTATCTAATCAGCAGAGGTCTGAATACAGCTCATATGCTAATTACAGACAGCTTGACCAGGAAGTGACAGAACAAAGCAGCATTATTTCATTCATGCATCCTATGAAACTTTGAGATGAGACAACCCCTTTAAGTTTCACCGTAATCTGTGATTCATCCAAACCACCACTGTACAAGACACTGCCGTATAGGCCTGTGTTCTTGAGTGTAGCTGCGCCCGCCACATCAAGGTAGTGTTGCCTGGTCACAGGGCTGGGACAAGGTATTCTGGTGCCTTAGACAAATAAGGCATAAAGCGCCCCCAAATGGAAAATTCAGCCCACTCCATGCCTTCTTGCGCCCCTTTTCTGCCTGGGATGAAGTCGTGCCCTAGGCGATCGCCTACTTTCGCCTACCCATCGTCCCGGCCCTGCTTGGTCACACCCCTGTCTGTCATGTTACGGCATATCCTAGCAACATAGCTTCTAATAGTCTATACTCCCATACACAAGGAATCTCCATACAATTCTACATATAAAACTTTTCTTCTTTATTTTGCCTAATCTTTAGCAAACATTTATGCTTCGTAACAATGAAAGAAGTCTTTACAACTTTTAAACACTTGCGGTTTGTAGCGATCTCCAAGCCTGGAGTATCCTGTTGTTGAGAAGGTTCTCCGCCTGATCGCTTCATCCTGCAGCTCGCACGGCCAGGCAGGTGTGTGCAGTACTGCTCTGCGACGTTTCAGGGTCCACCCCCTTTCTCAAGCATATGTGATCTTTCATCTACCCACCTTATAAACGCTACCTTGTTGTTATAGCCTATATATTAATACGATTATCTAAAACACAAAATGTTCACTATAAGACAAAAATAATACAAAAGACATAGAAAAATCACCAAAATACATTAAAAGTACACTCCTCGTTGAACCCTTTAGGGGCAAGCGTACCAAGTGTAAAAAACCAGTGAACACCTCTTTGCAAGAGTTTTTTTTTTTTTTTTTTTTTTATCTGTAAATCATCTGATCCATAAATCTGTTCAAATATTTGCCATCTCAAGTCCTATATGTTATGCCTTGCTTCTTTAAAAGCTATTAGAAGCTGCGTTATACTGAAGGGTGAAGAGGAAGGCGGCCACACTTAGGGTATGTTCACGCGGGGTAATTTCGGCACACATTTCGCGTCGTATTTGCACTCTAATTCGAGCGAGATGCGCGCTGAAATTACGGTAATCCGTAGTTCTCATAGAGAACTATGAATTACGCGTAGTCTCCCCGCTCGTACAATACGATCGTATTGTACACGCGGGGAGATAAGTCACATGTCCATTACTTGCAGCGATTACGCGCCACGAGTAATGAATGTCTATGGGGCCCGCGGGCTGCCGGCCCCACCGCGCCACGGGTGTACGCGCTAATCAGCGCAACTCCGAAATCACTCGCCGTAATTGCGGCCGTACTGTACGCGCTGCAGTTATGCCGTGTGAACATAGCCTTACACTCCCTCACCTGCGGTAGTGTTATTACTTTAAATAAGAGGTAATTTGAGACTTTTCTACATATCCTAGCAACATCCCATCACCGTACAAGATGAAAGGCATTTCCTCATCTTGAGAAGAAACCTAAAAAGTGGGTGGAAATTCTCCCTTTTACCGCCTCCGGTGCAAGTTTGATTATTGCTTAATGGCTGTATGAAGATGGTGCACGGGTGATATCCCGGATTTTCAAGGACAGTGGAATATTCCAATGCAGAAAAACAGCGGTTTCATTTAGCATCAATAGCGCAAAAAGCGAAAATCACCTATTTATTTAAAAATCCTTAAAATTATGGCTCTGCATCCCGCAGGCGCCAATTCCTCTAACGTGTTTCCAGCTGTCTTGCGCTCAAGACAGCTCGATTAAGAGCTTAAGACCGCTCGAAACACATTAGAGGACTTGGAGACTGTGGGATAAATCTGCACCAAATACCGCGGTCCGGCGATGTTAAAATGCCACCGGATTATGGACTCCATTTTAACGTATGCTGTGTAGACATAGCCAAATACCACAGATCATTTTGAGAGGTTTTGTAGAGCCCACAGCTTGTCAGGGCGCAGTTGTTTTGACTGCACAAAGGATCCATGCAATATCAGGTAGTCTTATAGGGGTTTTGCCATGAAGTAAAATTGACGTGTTAAGCTTGCAAATGAAATAAGAAACATTTTCAACATTCATTATTATTAAAAATTCTGCACCGTTTTTGATTTAGCTGCTCCTTTAACGATCCATTGTTTAGTTCGTCTCCAGGGGATACGACCAGGGCTGAGAGCTCCTCAGTCCTGGTCGCACATCACCTCTCAGGCTGCTACTGAGTGTTCAAACCCCAGGTGCTGTCATTCTACTCCCGTCCTCTGTACTCAGTAATTAGTCAAATAGTGCAAATAAAAAAGAAACCTCAATTAGGTTTGTGCATTAATAAAGAGGAAAAAAACACAGGTTTGGTTCCTGCAGGGATTTGAACCAAGGACCCTTGTGCCTGGAGGCAAAAACTTTACCTCTCAGCTACTCACAATGCTTTACATAAACATTCCTTTCTTTGACTACAAAGAGGAAAGGCATGGTGATGTTATCCTGCTGGGTCACATGATATGCAATTCAAACAAATCGCACACGCCCCCTTTTGGGCCCACAGAACTGAAGAGCTGGATACAGGAGATATGAGATGAGATCGTGGCAAAACCCCTTTAATGTTATGAAAAAAAGATGGTTTGTAAATTTGCTCACCTAGGAGAAACCGCTGCTCCAGTGCACAGATCCTGCTGCAAGTCCAGCGGAGAGTAAAGTAGGTAAAGACACTGTAACGATCCAGCGCTAAGGAAATCCGAGTCATGAAAACAAACTTTTAATAGAAAATGTAATAATGCATCTCCAATTGCTCGAAACGCGTAAGCGAAATGTCTTGAGCCAGGATTGCTCACACACTATTTTTCTGTAACTAGTTGTCTTACAGGTGCTTGTATTTTTAATATACATTTTTTCTATTAACAGTTTTTTTTTTTTTTTTTTTTTTTTTTTTTTTTTTTTAATCAACGGATTTCCTTCGTGCTGGATCGCTAGTGTCTTTGTATGTTTTTTTTCTTTTCACCCTGTGCACCCTACTTCAAACACGTTTTAATGTATCTGCACTGACGCTACAATTTTTCCATCTAACTTTTTTTTTTTTCCCTCTTATTCATCCCTGCAAAACAGCCCTGAAAATCTTCGAAACCGCACCGACGTCTTCTACCTGCAGCCGGAGCGATCCTGCGTGGCGGAATCTCCTCTCTGGTACTCTGTTATTCCCATGGACAGAAACATGTTGCAGAGTATGCTGAGCCGCATCCTAGCCGTGAGAGAGGTGTACGAAGAACAGTTACGGGGGGGCAGTATAGGCGAGGACACGGAGTAAACGGACAAGAGGGCGGGGTGAACAATGACAAACGTTTTGATGGATTGTAAAGTCGCCGTCCGTGGCGTCCTGAAACTTCAAGACCATTGGAAAGGAGAGAGGACTTCAGGTTCGGGAGTTCATGTACCACAGACTCGAGCACAAAAAATAGTGCTGGACACTCGCCGCCATCACACCTTCCTGAAAGCTTAATGTTGCAGAGTGATCCATCAATGTTCTGTCCTCACATCCTCTACATCATAGGAGGGCAAGTGAGAGTGGGAGTGGGCTGCTGAATTTGTGTTTTTTTTTTTTTTTTTGTAATAGATGCAGTGGGGTTAAGGCCAGTAGGACCAGCGTCGTGGAGAACTTTGTCTTACTCCGATACATAATAGGCTTTCCTGCTTTATGGTCACTTAATGACACGTTTGACATTTCTTCCCCATTCTTTTTAACCTGGTTTTCTTTCATTCACCTTCACGAAGAGCGGAGCCCGGCAGATGGGGTCGTTGAGGTCTTCACTAGTTTCTTCCAAAGTGGTTTCTGCAGCCGACACTCATCTCTCCTTACGATGGATATCACTTAGGTCTTGACACGGGCTCTCCAACATCGGTTTACCCATTTACATAGTAATTCTACCATTGGCCAGCAAGTGTCCTTGTAACTCCACATGAACTTTCATACTCTGAGAACAGACAGGGTGGCACACCTCTTTAGTCTTTGCAATGGGATAGCCTGAATCGCCATCTTTCATGCTTCTGTGTCGTCATAGGTGACCAATCCCCTGTCGAGGCCCTTGTTGTTTAAAGGAGACAGTTTGTGCAAAATGACAATTGGGCAGGTTTTTTTTTTTGTTTTTTTTTTTGTGAAAGACTTATTTTATTTTCTGACTTTTTGTTTTGTTTTTTTTTTTTTAACCTGTTCAAGAGTTTGGCTGCTTATCCAATATGTACATACTGTTTTTATGCGTGTGCCCTTAGCACTCGCTCCCATGTTCTCAATTGTCATGTGCTAGGTCCTGGACAGCCCTGTTTGTGGGAAAGTTTCATTGCAAATAAAGATTTTAATTTCTTCTGTGAGTGGATATGCATTCCCTGTGTATGTGTGTGTCGGATCTAGGCCGATCTCCGCGACGTCCATGGTACTGGAAAGTCCTTTCAAATGTTGTTGATACGGCGATATTTACCAGGCAATGTAGAAATTAAAACTTAGATGCATTTATTTAGAGCATATTAAAAATACAAGCGTCTCCATAGGCATATACAACCTCACATGATATAAGTTGGCTTACGCGTTTCGGGTGTCAACAAAATCACCCTTAGTCATTGTCATAGCACCCTTGCTATGCTTAAGGGGGATTTTGTTGACACCCGAAACGCGTTAGGCAACTTATATCATGTGAGGTTGTATATGCCTATGGAGACGCTTGTATTTTTAATATGCTCTAAATAAATGCATCCAAGTTTTAATTTCTACATTGCCTGGTAAATATCGCTGTATCAACAACATTTGAAAGGACTTTCTGGTTACGTTCTCAACTCCGGACGAAATACGTGCTGATTTCACCAGTGAGGCTGAATTATCTTCTTGGGGTGAGCTGACCTTTGTTTGTTTTACTGTTTACTGAAAAGTCACGTCTATGGGAAAACACAATTCCTGGCTAAAGAATATCTGCGCTTCATCCTTGACCATTGCTACTGCCCACCCCTCCTGACTCTGCAGACCCCTGTGTGCACCCAGCTGCTGTCATCACACATGCAGCTCCCAGAATAGACTACAGAACAAGCAGCCTCGTAACAGACCCAAAGATCTGGTGATTGGGTAATATCGGCGAGACCTGGGAAGAACAGGAACTGCAATCAGTTATGATACTAAATGTAAATTTGACTTCCTCCAAATAGTTTAAGGGTTATCTATTCTCACCACGGCCCTCTCCTTTATTATGGATATTTGTTTCTGAGAACATAATCGTAGACACTGCCTTTTACACACACGGCCGCTCCCATCCACACCCCGAGCGCTTCCATACATGCTCCATGTATTGTAGCTGAAGGCCTGGAAGCTTACAGTGGCCAAAATGTATTCTATTTGAATAATAAGACTGTCTCCACTGCTCAGACAAACGTCCTGCTGTCTCCCATAGACTCTATAGTAAGAAACTCCCGCTGTCTCCCATAGACTCTATAGTGAGAACCTCCCGCTGTCTCCCATAGACTCTATAGTAAGAACGTCCCGCTGTCTCCCATAGACTCTATAGTGAGAACGTCCCGCTGTCTCCCATAGACTCTATAGTGAGAACGTCCCGCTGTCTCCCATAGACTCTATAGTGAGAACGTCCCGCTGTCTCCCATAGACTCTATAGTGAGAACGTCCCGCTGTCTCCCATAGACTCTATAGTGAGAACGTCCCGCTGTCTCCCATAGACTCTATAGTGAGAACCTCCCGCTGTCTCCCATAGACTCTATAGTGAGAACCTCCCGCTGTCTCCCACAGACTCTATAGTGAGAACCTCCCGCTGTCTCCCACAGACTCTATAGTGAGAACCTCCCGCTGTCTCCCACAGACTCTATAGTGAGAACCTCCCGCTGTCTCCCATAGACTCTATAGTGAGAACCTCCCGCTGTCTCCCATAGACTCTATAGTTAGAACGTCCCGCTGTCTCCCATAGACTCTATAGTAAGAACGTCCCGCTGTCTCCCATAGACTCTATAGTGAGAACCTCCCACTGTCTCCAGCTGCTATTGTCGTTTCTCCCGCCCGTGAACCTGCGCATGTTCATGTTGCGATTTTTAACTGCTAGCTAATAAATTTTTGCTAAATTTTAACATCACCCATTTGGATTTGAAGCTGGTTTCTGTATCTTTTGAAATGTCAAGCAATACAGTTATCATTGCTCTCATAGAGCTCTGTCTTCCCCAGTGCATATAGCATGCCAGGTAAAAGAAGTTACATGGCACGTAAGTGTCGGGGATATTGGAAGTGAATGGGTTTACCCTTCCTCCCCATGCTTTAGAAGTATGCATTAGCCAGCACATACTTCTAAAACACCTGGCGTTTTGCAGTGCCCACAGGTATGCGCCACAAGCTGCCGCGTAAGTTTATCCTTTGTCATGGGTGTCTGTCATTTAGCAGATCCAACGCAGCCTCTGTGATGGGAGGTTCCGAATGCAGCCTCAAACACAGATGTGAACTTCATTTCCAGGTGTGTGGTCGGCTCATACCTCACAACAGGCTGACTACAGAGAATAGAGAGATGGCTGCGCTTGCGCAATTTGTGTCTTTGGGCTGTATTCAGAACTCCCACAGAAAGTAATAAGGAGGTCTGCGCAGGTGTGGCCATTACGTCTAACTATGAGCCAGACCCAGACTCAGAAAAGAGATAACGCCCCTTTTTATGCTTTTTTTTTGGGGCATGAATGGCCTTATGACAAATATTTGCCCTCAATATTATGATTCAGGCCACGCAACACAATGTTTAATTAATAAATACTTTAGCTTCATTTCTTCAAGAAAACTTTAAATCAAATGTTTTAGGGTATGTTCACACATCGTCTTTGCGGGCCATATTTCAGAAAGTAATTGTGCTGCAATACGCCCAAAGTATACCCCGTAAATACAGTAATTAATAGCTCTTAAAGGGGTTTTGCCACAAAGTAAAATTGACATGGGAAGTTTGAAAATTAAATAATAAACATTTTCACCATTCATCATTATTAAAAATTCTGCACCGTTTTTGTCTTAGCTGCTCCCTTAGTGATCCATTGTTTACAGCTCGTCTCCAGGGGATACGACCAGGGCTGAGAGCTACTCAGTCCTGATCGCACATGCTCAGACATCACCTCTCCTCTCAGGCCGCTACTGAGAGTTCAAACCCTGGGGGCTGTCATTCTACTCCTGTCCTTTGAACTAGTTAGTAATAAGTCAAACGGTGAAAATAAAAAAAAAGAAACCTCAATGAGATCTGTGCATAGATAAAGAAGAAAAGAAAATCCACAGGTTAAGTTCCTGCAGGGATTTGACCCAACGACCCTTGTGCTGTAAAGCAAAAATGTTACCTCTGAGCTACATTGTAGCTACTTACAATTTTATACATAAACAGAACTTTCTTTGACTACAGAGAGGAAAGACCTGGTGATGTCATCCTGCTGGGTCACATGATCTGCAATTCAAACAAATCACACTCGCCCCCTTCTGGGCACACAGAGCTGAAGAGCTGGATGCAGGAGGTATGAAATGAGATCGTGGCAAAACCCCTTTAAGGCTTGTCCCCACAGCACGGGTTTGTGGCCGGTTTTTCAGACGGTTTTCATTTTTTAAAAACCGGCCGCAAACTTTTCAATGGACCGCTATGAAAAACCTGTGCAGCGGTCCCCACTGAAAGGGTTTTCCGCCCGGCGGTTTTTAAGACCACCTGCGGCCCGAAAAACAGATCATGTTCATTCTTCTGTCCGGTTTTCGGATGGAATATGAGCATGTCTATGGGAAGGGGGAGGGCTTTTCTACGCTAATCGCAGAGAAAATCCGGCAGCCGTATAAACCGACCGGTATTTGTCCTGTGCTGTGTAAACGGCCCCTTAGGGCATGTCCCCACGGCACTGGTTTTTGGCCGGCTTTTCAGGCGGTTTGCGGTTTTTCATACCGCCTGAAAAACCGACCGAAAATTAGCACAATGGTGCTCTATGGAATACCCGTGCAGCAGTCCCCACTGCACGGGTTTTCCGTCAGGCGGTTTTTCCGCCCGCGGTCCGGCCGCAGAACATTATACCTGCACATTCTTCTGTCCGGTTTTCGGACGGAATATGTGCAAATGAATGTGAAGGGGTGGGCTTTTCTCCGCTCATCACGGAGAAAAGCCGTCACCCCTACCCTCCCCCCCCCCCCGCCATGGGGACGGCCGCAAGACAGTACACATACCGGCCGGCAAACCGACCGGTATTTGTCCTGTGCAGTGGGGACGCAGCCTGAGTGAGAGCTATGATCACCTGCCGTTTTCCCCGACGCATATTGCGCACCGGGAGAAAGAAGGGATGTGTCACGCCGGGGAAAGTGAATGTCTAGGGGAGCCAGCACAGAGCGTTTTAGAAGTATGTGCTGGCCAGCGCGTACTTCTAAAACACCTGGGGCGACATGTATGAATTCGACTGCGTACTTTTTTTTAAATTGGCGCCGTCACTCCAGTTCTAAATAGATATAGAAGAGTGTAGAATACGACAGTATGAAGATTTTTGCCGCATTACATAGAGCTTAATGCACAAAGTTTGGCGCATACATTCTATGACCATACAAAGTTTGGGGCACTAAGCTCTATGTAATGCGCCAAAAATCTGTCGTAATATACACTCTTCTATATCTATCTAGAACTGTGGTGTCGGCGCCAAGTAAAAAAATGTATGCATTCGAATTCATATATGTTGTCCTCTTAATATTTTAATGCTCAATTTCTGAGATTCTGAGAGTGTAGAATACGACAGATTTTTGGCGGCATTACATAGAGCTTAATGCGCAAAGTTTGGCGCATTACACTCTTTGCCATACAAAGTTTGACGCATTAAGCTCTATGTAATGCGTCAAAAATCTTCATACCGTCGTATTCTACACCCTTCTATGTCTATTTAGAACTGGAGTGCCGGCGCCAAGTTAAAAAAAAAGTACGCATTCGAATTCATACATGTCGCCCCTGGCGTATAGCTGCCATATATATACACAGCTCTGGATAAATTTAAGAGACCACTGCAAAATTTTCAGTTTCTTCTGATTTTTCTCTTCAATGGTATGTGTTTTTGAGAAAAATGTACTTTGTTATTTTATTTTATAAACTACTGACATGTCTCCGAAATTTAAAGCAAAACATTTTGTATTTATTTGCAGTAAATGAGAAATTTTCAAAATAATTAAAAAAAAAAGCAGCAGTGCTGTCAGACCTTAAATAATGCAAAGAAACAAGTTCATTTTTCTTTAGAAACAATAAGACTAATGTTTTAAGTCAGGGAGAGTTTTCTTTTCAACTCCTTTGGCATGGTAAAAGTTATTTTTTTCCTTCAAATTCCCTTTGGCCTATTCCTAGCACTTGTTTTGCCATCCAGCTTGTCCTATTGAAAGAGGATTGTGAAGACCACAGCAGGGTTTTTTATACTTTCCTTCATTCAATAAGATTTGGTTCAGGTCATCACCTCATAAGAAGCACATTAAGTAGAATGAGGTGGACTTTGGTTGGAATGGAATGGCCGTCAGACATTTAGAGATGCTGATTTTTAGAAAACTGTGCAGTGGTCTCTTAATTTTTTTCCCAGAGCTGTATGTCCTTTCTATGGACCGGTGCCCAGTACTAAACTACATCATGTAGAAGGGAAAAATTGAGATTATATATATATATATATATATATATATTATATATTATATATATATATACATACACACACACACACACACACACACACCGATATGTCCTAGGTAGATGAGAGTTGGAGTGGATGCAAAAATTATATATATATATATATATATATATATACACACATATACATATATAGGATATGTCCTAGGTAGATGAGAGTGGGGGTGGATACAGAAATAATATATATATATATATATATATATATATATATATATAACAAAATAATATTTGCTCCCTACATGATGTAGTTTAGTTCTGCGCACTGGTCCATGGGAAGGATATATTGGAGGTATAGTGAATATGAAGATGAGCACCTAACCTAGTTTGGGGCATGGAGCATTTTCATTATGAGGAAAGGTTAAAAAAAATAAATTCTACTAATTTAGTCTATGATTAATATATACAAGTATATAGCATAATAATGTAATACTTATGTAGCCGTACAGAATTCTTGTTATAACATTGATCCAGTCTGATTGTGATTTGGGATGAGGAGTGAAATATTCCTTTAGGGTCTATATTCTGGATCAATTGTATAAAACAAAGTTTTGAAGTTACTTTTACCCCTCCATTCATCCACATCTTTAACCTTGATGGACAAATGTTTTTTTGTTCAACCTATGTAACATTTGCACTTTCAAATATTTCATTCTTCCCTCTTGCTAAAAAAAAGCAGAATCTGTTACCATCACCTTGTACATTAAGGCTATGTTCACACGGCTTAATTGCGGGACGTACTTTCGCCCCCCAATTCCGCCGTGTGGCCGGGGGTGGGGTGGGAGCGGGGGAGTAAGCAGGGGGCCGGCACTTCGCCGGCCCATTGACTATCACTGCTAGCGGCGCGTATACGCCGCTAGAAAGTGACATGTCAATTATCTCCCCGCCCGGCGGATTCGCCGAGCAGGGAGAGGAGACGTAATCCATAGTTCTCTATGAGAACTGTGAATTACCGTAATGAATGGGCCGTTTTCGGCCCGTAATTGGCGCACTTCGGCGCGTAATTACGGACCGAAATACGGCCCATTTTAAGCCGTGTGAACATGGCCTAACCCTGCATATCACAAGGCATTATTGGAAATGAGCTGAGAAGCTCAAGCGCCCTCTATTGGATGTAACAAATCCTCAATTTGCTTTTGACCCACTGGGTCTTTGGAAAGCAAAAGGGATATTAGCCAAGCCAGCATCACCCATCTGTATACAGCCATTTCGGGGTGTTTGCCCCTCGTCAGTACAGAGCAGAGCGATGCTGGCTTGGCTGAGTGGGAGGCAATGAGTGGCTCAGAAAGGGAAGATCTCTCCTTAGAGAGAGTGCCATATAGGCATGTGGAGATTCGAAATTGCCTTTTGCACTCCACGAAGCATCTGCATATCACAAGGCATTAACCCTGGACATGTGATACTTTGAAGTCCTGACACAGGAGAGGGGTCACATGCAGATAAAATAAATGCAACAAGTTTCAGCCTATTGAAAGCAAGCGGTTTCTGTGCTTTTTTAGCACCTTGTGCCGCCTTTTGCCTCATTTTCTAGACTTTTGATCATATGCCAGTTACCTGTTTCCGCATACATTCATCTGAAGGCTTACTGTGGATATAACGAGCCCATTTGTTAGGTTTTACACCAGATTGATCCCTTGGAGTGAAAGTCACTTCAGCTGAAATATTTATTGAATTCTATAAATACTTAAATATCAGGAAATTTGTCCACAGACATGGCTTACTCACTGTTCTCTATTGCTCGTAAAGTCCCAGACGGAAGACATGAAGTCCCCACCCTTCCCAATGCCACCCTTTACACAGCAAGCACCCCAGGCCTTGACCTGGTGCTGCTCTGTCTACTGGTTCTGCTTTGCATCCTCTGCTGTTCATTATGATCCACTTCGCTTCCACTCTCCGAGGCGACGTTCATCTCTGGAATACCGTTCCGTTCAACAGCCTGGTTCTCTCGGTTCTGCTTCCTTGCAGCCTGGCTGCTATCTATGGCCGATGGCGTATTCTTACTGGAGGAGAGCGGAAATGGCAGAGATGGGCTAAAACCGGATCCCTTCTCCGATGGAGAATAATGGGGGTAATGTGGAATAATGTGCGTATGAGTAATGCTTCCAGTCTTTGTTGGAAGCTTGGGCACTGACTCGTAATGGGAGCCCGATAGGCCCTGTCTGCACTTGGTGAATCCCAGATAGTAAATCTCGATCAAGTTGAGCAGCAGAGACAAGCAAGCTACAGCCAACATGAAGAGAATGAAGATAGTCTTTTCCGTAGGACGTGAAATGTAGCAGTTCACGGTGTTGGGACAAGGCCACCGGTTACACGTGTAGAGCGGCTGCAGCTGAAATCCGTACAGAAAATACTGCGCCACAATGAACCCTACCTCGAATAAAGTCTTGAAGAGCACGTTAAAAACATAGGTGCGCAGAAGCGCCCCTCGCAGCCGCACCTTGCCCAGTTCATCCTTGAGCGATTGTTTAGGAGGTTTTGTCGGTTCCAGAAGCAGCTGTTTGTCGCTCTGAGGGGTTTCCTTGCTTTGTCGTAACTTCTCCTTTTGCTTCTGCTTCTCTTCCAAGCGCACAAGGTGTAGGATATGTCCTAGGTAGATGAGAGTTGGAGTGGATACAAAAATAATTTGCAGCACCCAAAACCGAATGTGCGAAATAGGGAATGTTTTGTCATAGCACACGTTCTGACAGCCGGGTTGCTTGGTGTCGCAGGTGAAGCCAGTCTGCTCGTCTCCCCAAACTTTTTCCGCTGCTGATCCTAAGACGAGTATTCGGAATATGAACAGGACTGTCAACCAGACTTTGCCCACCACCGTGGAATGTTCTTGCGCTTTCTCAAGAAGTTTTCCTAGCAAGTTCCAGTCTCCCATTTGAGCATTGGTCACATCTCACCCTAATTAAAAAAAAAAAAAAAAGTAATCAGTGGTGGTCATTTTTTTAGGTGACTGTGCCCAATAAAGTAACGCAAGCGGGCAGTGGAACTTACCTACAGCAGAAGCTCGTTTCTGCAGCAAGTCTCTTCTGTGTTTGAGGGGTCTTCCTATCTGTCTACCTTCTGAGTGTTGGCCTCAGGTCTCATCGCTACCCTGAACAACCCCCACCCCCTCGTGTTTTACTTGTTATTTTTAGAGTAGGTTTTTTTTTCTAAATATACATGCACCGAGCTGTGGAATTTCAAAGCCTCTCCTTCCAGAGAACGTCACAAGTGTCGGCTTTATTTTGCTTACACTGTCTGTCAAGTAAGAGAGCTGGAGGTACATGTGGTGGTGGTCAGTCAATCAGTAACTTTACCATCTGTATTTCCTGGAGGTGTCCACTGCTTGTGTTAAAGGCAGAGTCCTTCCCCCTGGAGGAAATGTTTGCTGAAATCTCAGCGGACATCTTTAAAGATTGTTAGGAAATTGCAGAAATTGATATTCTGAAATCTAACACTATGGGCGACGTGTATGAACGGGGCTGCGACAGTTTTTCAGGCCAAAAATGTGTCGTAGCCCCGCTCTGTAGATGTCCGAACAGTCGTACGGCAACACTTTGCGCAATCTGTATCAGATATGACACTTTTTAATGTGCCAAGTTTGCATGGACGTATTACGGCAGAATGCGCCAAAGTTTGGCGTGAAATGTACCAATACGCCAAAATTTGGCGCATAACTGTTGTGCAGATCCATACCGATTTCAAAGTGGCATGGCTGAGACAAATGTATAAAGCATATACAAAAACAAATATACGACTAAATAGGCTCACCCCAACGTTCTTGCAGTCCCATGTAAATGTCCTTAGTAGGCAGTCGCACAGGTCCACAGCTTCCAAGCCTCCAGAAACTCCAACATATATGAAAAATATGGACCAGCGTGTACTAAAGGACGCTTTCTTTATTGGAAAATTCTGTATATACAGGTGATGCAGTAAAACAGGCAGTAAACGCAGATGTTTCAGACAGCACTCTGTCCTTGTTCACATGTATAAAGGTCTGTGAGACACATTCATACATACCGGTGCCTTCCAACACTCCTGTAAAGTGATTTTAAACTGCCGTGTCGGTGTCAGGCTTCATACATGTCGCCCTATGTTTCTACTCTCTGCATTTATATACTTTATGAAACTGAATGTCCAGTAAGTCTAAGGCTATGTTCACACAGCTTAACTGCGGGAAGTAATTACGCCCGCAATTACGCCGTGTGGACGGGGGCGGGGCGGGAGCGGGGGAGCGAGCGAGGGGGGCTTCACCGGCCCATAGAGAATCACTGCTAGCGGCGTGTATACGCCGCTAGAAAGTGACATGTGAATTATCTCCCCCCTCAGCGTATTCGCCGAGCAGGGAGAGGAAACGTAATCCATAGTTCTCTATGAGAACTGTGGATTACCGTAATGAATGGGCCGTTTTCAGCCCATAATTAGCGCTCTTCGGCGCGTAATTACGGACCGAAATACGGCCTATTTTAAGCCGTGTGAACATAGCCTAAGGCTTTGTTCTCACGTGTTAGATTTGCCTTTGTGTAAAAAAAAATAAATAAATAAATTATGAATTTTCAGAGTTGAAAAAATCTGATTTCTGATGTAAATTAACCCCATTGACATTGAAGAGGTTTTCCGCTTTTTACATTTTGCATACAAGTGAATGGTCCCTGTTAACGACGCTGGTGGACTCCAAACAGCAACAGGCAACACAGGGAATTACAACAGGGGTCACATGAAATAGCAATATGAAACGTATCAATCAATAATCTCACCGCTAGATGATGTGGTAAATGGGCAGCGGGCAGATGAAGACAGATGGACGGTTTGGTGGCGATTCAATGCAGGTCCACTCCAAGAAGGCAAGAGTAATAGTTCCTAACACTATCCCTCAGAAGCTCGCCTTACGACTGCACCTAACACCTCTTTCACTGATGTTAACTTTAAAACATTTCCCTCAAACATGTCCCTAAACTACAACTGACCCTACTACAGAAAGTGGCTTCAGGACCCAGCAAGTTCCAGGCAGGATACTACAGAAATGAGACAAACACCAAATCTATATTTCTCAAAAACGACAAAGTCCAGAAGTAGGCCAAACAAGACTGAGACTAGAAAAAAGATGCTTCAGCCCGAGACAACTGAATTTAGACACTAGATTACAGGACAGAACAATCCAACACAAAAGAACTAGACGGGACCAACGCCTCTGTACTCTGCAATCTGACTGCCATTTTCAGCTGAGCTTTATAGAGTATGATAATGAGCTTTAGATACATTTAGATTTTTGGGTATTGAACAGGTTAACCGCCCTTTACGTGGAGGGGATTGGATAAAACAGGTGAGACTAAGAGAAGCTTCTGGATTCTGGAGTTAAGTAGAGATTTCCCCAAGGTATGAACTTCAGAAATGATTTATTTTATATATATATTGTTATATATTTTTTATTATATACATATATAATTATATACATTTATCAGGATAGGTGATAAATGTCTTTAGTGGGGAAAACCCCTTTAACGCAGTGGGAGGAAATTTATCAAAACTGTCTAAAATTAAAACGGTCTATGTTACACATAAAAGCCAATGACTATCATTTTACCAGAAGAGTTGAGGAAATGGAAGCTGAGCTGTGATATACCATAGCACAGGGGTGTCAAACTGCGGCCCTCCAGCTGTTGGGAAACTACAACTCCCATCATGCCCACTGTATAGATTATACAAATGCATGATGGGAGTTGTAGTTTCACAACAGCTGGAGGACCGCAGTTTGACACCTGTGCCATAGCATGTACTACTACTGGATTTCTACCTATCCTTGCTGATACATGTCATTTAGTTGGGTATCTTGTGTAGCTAAACAACCACTAACCTCCTGTACTCCTGGAACACTGGAAAATGCTGTGACGCTTGAAACTAGAAGTAGTGGTAATTAAAGGGGTTGTCTCACTACAAGGATTGCTGCTTTTTATGTTAAAGATCTTGCAAAAATAAGTCACTTTGCAGTATATGTCCATTAATAGTATCCTACCTATTCCTAGATATCCCCTCTTCTATAGGCTGCATCAGCTCCTCAGGTCACTATAGCTACTGACCTGTTTAATCTCTCATGATAGGCTGCGAGCACTGGTTGCTATAGCTACAGACCTGTTTGATCTATCCTGATAGGCTGCCAGCACTGGTTGCTATAGCTACAGACCTGGTTTGTACTGCAGCCTAGTGGAAGCCAGTAAACCCGCCCCTGAATTCAAAATGAAACCAAGAAAACAGGACTGAGGTGAGATGAATCAGTGTAGTGAAACAACCCCTTTAAATTCAACATATGTAGTCTTTGGCCAGAGTACAAGTAAAATCGGCTTCTTTATTTAGATTCTTGACATACAGGTGATATATACATGGCGAGGCAGGTAACGCAGACATGTTTTGGACAACACTTGATTAATTTGTTATCATTCATTTGGCTGTATTACAAGAAATAATGTAAAATGTTCCATTCCCCCCGATGTGATCTGTTCATGTATTTCATACCATATGACATGGCTTATGGGAAAAGAGCTGAGGCACTCCACAGCGCACTCTATTGGATGTAGTTATCCTCAGTTCACATGTAGCTTGCAGGAGCCTAGCAATGTGAAAGGGATTTGAGCCAAACTAGTTAAGTCAAACTACAGACAGCTGTTTCGGGGTATTTGCCCCTCATCAGTGCATTACAGAACTTAATGGTTGGCTGGGTGAGAGGCAAGAGTGGCCTCGAAAGGGGAAAGATCTCTCCTTGAGGAGAGGAACCAATAAATTGGTCGGAGTGAGGATTTACTTGCCATTCAGACCTCACTGACTGTTTTGCATAAAGCAAAGGCTTATGGGAAAAGAGCTGAGGAGCTCCACGGCGCCCTCTATTGGATGTAGTTATCCTCAATTCACATGTAGCTCGCAGGAGCCTAACAATGTGAATGGGATTTGAGCCAAACCAGTTAAGTCCAACTACAGACAACTTCCCATAAGCCATTGCTTTATGCAAAACAGTCAGTGAGGTCTGAATGGCAAGTAAACCCTCACACCGACCTATTTATTGGTTCCTCTCCTCAAGGAGAGAGCTTTCCCCTTTCGATACCATATGCGTACATACCTCTCACACAAAACTGTAATACACTTTGTAGAAAGCCCAAATCTGTGCATGCAAAACAGCCCGATGACATGATGTCTATTTTTTTCACACTTTGTAAAGTATGCCATTATCATGGTGCTGTTTACCTTAAATATCCGCTCCTACACACCCCTATTTACCCATCTTCTCTATTGATATGTACTTTCATCATTGCAACTTGGCAAGAAAAGGCATGATTCAGTAACACCAAAGGTACATAAAACCCATATTACAGAAACTAATGAATCATTATTTGGAATCAACTCCTCCAAGAATGTTTTCACTTGGAAATAAACAGGTTTTTGAAACATCCCATCTTTTATGGGCGTTTGCATCCACGGACAAAAAATTTTGGGCCCTGGGAATAGCTGCAAGCCATGTTTTTTAAAAAAGGGACCAGTAATACTGCAGGGAAAAGTCCGACGAAGGTGTTCTTTTTTTAATTTGGGGAAAACTTTGCTTGGGGGGTTCAGTTGGAACCCGTTGCTGTGCCGCTAAACAACAGATACCCAAGCAGAAACCCATTGCACCCAACGTGTGACCAATAGGGTACATTGGGAGCCATTGGTGTATGTTGTGAAAAGGATCCCTTTGGGGTTTTTTTACCCTGCGCTTGGGAAGTTTCAACGGCTTATTTTGGGGGGATTTAAACCCGCGTACTTGGGTTTAAAACTGGGGAAAGCGCCCCAAATTGGAATCCCTAGTCTCAAATTCCCTCGTCCCCCTTTTCGCCGGATTTTTGAATGCTTATGGGGCCCCGGGGGGCTGCCTCACCCCCCGATGAGGGGACGGGGCCGATTTGCGTGAGCTCCCGAAACACACGAGTATCGTGGGAAATACCCAAAGGGTTTCCAATGGGAAATTTTCCAAAGCAGATGGAATTTTAAACTTAAAGGGGTTTGCACACATCATTCATCTTTCCCTCCCCCGTTTTATTTTTGAATTTTTAAAGGGTTTTTTACTGGCTTCTATGGTCGTAACTATAGCGATAGCACTGGCAGCCTACAGGAGCACAAACAGGTCTTAAACATAGCGCCCCATGGCAGATCAGGAGGAGAAAACAGGTCTGTCTATAAACCATCGGAGCCTATCAAAGAGAGAGAACGGTCTGTAACTATGCGACCAGCACGGGCAGCCCATCAGGGAGAAAAAAACAGGCTGTACTTACAACCATGTGGCAGCCTACGGAGCGTGAAAAAGGTCTGTGCTATAGCGACCTGGGGAGCTGATGGGGGGATATCTAGGAAAGGAACCTTAATTGACCATATTGCAAAGTGATTTTTTTTTGAAAAAATTTTTAACAAAAAACAGCATTCCCTGTATGAGAAACCCCCTTAAATGGCCTCTTTTCCCTTTAGATACAGCTCCTGAAACGAACTTCCTCTTTTAACGTTTTAAAACACAATTTTTTTTTTCTTTGCCTTTACAAGCATTTTTTTTCTATTCATAACAATTTTAGCATTTTTTTTTCCTGTTAACAAACCTATGGGAAAATCTGCCCAAAAATGCAATACCTTGACAATCTTACCTTTTAAGAGAAAAACACCAAAAAATTCACTAACTGACAGCAGGAAATGTTCTGGAATATACTGTATGTTAGCCATAAAACTTCAGATTCCACTTATGTTCCTTAGAAAATTGCTGAGATTTATTTCTGTAGCTAGATCATTGATATCTCAAGGATCTGGCTTCAAGTCGGTTCCTTCACTTCTAAGACATTTTCCTCCCTCATTCCAGTTTTACTTGGAGGCTTAGGCAACATTGTCCACTTGTGGATTGTCAATCTGATCAGTCACTCACACGGGATCTTCCCTTATCCAACATTGATTTCGGACAAAATTTGTTTTATTTTCAGTGTCGGAAGATACCTGGGGCCCCACGGGTGGATTAATTCTAGGCCCCCCAGTTGACTGTTTCGGGGCCTTTCTCCGGGTTAAATTTTGAGGGCCCACCCTACAGCTACTGAAATGACTATTATGCTTCCTATACTCTGCCTTTCTTTTTGCCTCTTCTGCTTTTTTGCCTTTTTAAGGAGTATATGCAGTTAAGAAACAAAACCCCGGTCTACCAAATCGGGGCCCCCCCGGGGGTTTTTTCCCCCTTTCCCTGTGGGCCGTCCAGCCTGCTTACTTTGTTGTTCATAATTCAACCCCAGTACAAGGAATTTGCATTTGTCTTCTACAACAGCGGTCCCCAACCTTTTTTCTACCAGGGACCGGTTTGATGCAAGACAATTTTTCCACGGCCCAGTGGGGGCGGGGATATTGGGGGTGGGGCTATCAGGGGCGGAGTTATGGATGAGGTTGGATGTTTAGAATCGCACACAAGCCCCCCCCCCCAATAAAGTGTATACTGTGTCATTTAGGGATATCGATGGGGTTTTAACCGTAATTTTTTAACTGGAGACTGATTGCACTCTGTGGGGCGTATTATATTAATAATCTCCCAAAGCGATAATCATCTGCATAATATTGGCAGCTCTGTGGGTCAGCATATACATTAAAATGTACATTTAATCAGCTCTATCATTATAGGATATATGCACCCCGTAATAAAAAATAAATATAGCCCCCCCCCGTAGTGAAATAATACATAGCGCCCCAGTAGTATAGTGAAACAAAAAGATAG